>PVJH01014742.1:0-55893 GCA_004026705.1 Nesogale talazaci | reverse complement strand
TCCCTTCTCAGTTTTTCATCCTCAGGGAGATGGTTATATGTAAATTCCCTCCTGATATGGCCACTCTCACCACTGGTCCAGAAGGAATCATCTGTCCTGGAGTCTCTGAGTTTCCAGTTCCTATCTGTAGCAGTGTACATCCTCTGGTCTGGCTGGATTTGTGAGGTAGATTTGGGATCATGATGGGAAAAGAAGCATTTAAGAACTAGAGGAAAGTTGTTTCATCTTTGCTACCTTGCAACTTGATTGACTCATCTCTTTCCCAAGATCCTTCTGTATGGGAATGTCCTACTGTATACCCTCCTTAATTCACAATATTATTTTTTATTCTTTAATGCCTGATATATGATGCTTTGACACCTCATGATCTCACAGTTGGCACACTTCTTCCATGTAAGCTTTGTTGTTTCTCAGCTAGATGGCCATTTGTTTTTCTTCAAGCCTTTAAGATGCTATATCTTCTGATAGCCAGGCACCATCAGCTTCCTTCACCACATTTGCTTATGCACCCATTTGTCTTCAGCAATTTGTTGGGAAGATGAGCATCATGGAATGCAGATTAATAGAACAAAGTGTTCTTGCATTGAGGGAGTACTTGAGTGGAGGTCCGATGAGCATCTGCTTCCTTAGTACTAAACCTATAAATATATGCACATAGATTGTGGTGGTCATGTGCTTATGTTAATTTCATGACTGAAATGTAGGGGTGGAGTCTACCCTGTTAATCTGGAGATAGCCATTGAGTAGCCAATGAGGCCTCTTTGTGGGCATGGCTTTCTCCTGATACATCTGGGAAATCTGGTGAGATTTCCCTCGTGAAGATTAGAAGCTACCTCCCCAGTTGATAGGAGTTAGTCTCAGAGACAATGAATCATGGAAAAGACAAGATGGCAGTGTCTGAAGAGCTGGAGAAACCACATGACTTTGCCCTGATGGAGCCAGACCTCTGAAGCTGGAGAAGCCATGTGGAGACCCCTGCCAGTGCTGAGTTGCTTCTGCCACCACTGGATGATGTTGATGAACCCTGAGCCCTGGAAGCGAGGAGCCATGGGGAGACCCCTGCCAGCACCAAGATTCTGCACCTACTGGCCTGTGACTTCGTGAGTCGGAAGGAGACATTATAGACTGGTATCAGGCATATGGGTTAATATCAGACTTATGACTTTGAACTGGACTGGGTTGGGATGCTTTCTCAGTGTTCCATTCCTTTTGTATAACCCTTTCCTTATATTCATATGTGTGTCTATGAAATTCGTTAGTCTACCCAGACTAACACATAGATCTATTTCCCCATCATCATATATAAATATATTTGCATATATACATGACTGTATAAATGCTCTTTGCCTCCTACTTCTTTCCTGTATTTCCTTTTACTTTCCTTTTGTCTCACTATCATGTTCAGCGATAATGTGAGTTTCAGTAATTCCTCTCAATTACATTGCTCTTGCTCAAGCCCTACCAGGCCTCATACAACCTCACTACTTATTTTGATTCACTTGTTCCCTTGTCCCTCGGCTTGTTAACACCACTTCCTTTCCCCCACCTCCCCCACTCCCATGTCACCCTGGAACTGTTGGTCCATTGTTTTCTCCTTCAGATTGTTTATCCCACCTATCTTACCTAGATAGATCTGCAGAGATAATAATATGCACAAATACAAGACAGAGCAAAACAAAACAAAACAACAATAAAACATCAATGAAACAAAAGAAAAAAGCCTGTAAATAGTTCAAGGTCTATTTGTTGACTTTTAGAAGTGTTTTCCAGTCGAGTCTGATGGGGTGTCCCAAAGTCTTTTTTATACTCCTTTGCTCTGCTTCCCTTCCTATTCTGTTTCCTGCCCTGAGTGTTGTGCCTAGATGTGGTGGGTCAGATTGGGCACAATTCCCATACTGTGCCTCCAGTGTTCTTCCCTGTAAGGGAATGAATCGGTGAGGGATGTTGTGTCTCATAGTGGGGCCAGCCATATGGTCCTTTCTGTGCAATGACTGCTCTGAGCAGGGATATCATTCTCAAAGCGTGGTGGGCCAGGAGTTCCATTCTCTGTTCCTCTCTCTTCATTTGCTTCCATGTCCTCTGATCAGACATTTCCCTCTCCCTGAGTTGTAGCTTCAGTGCTGTCTTCTTAAGTAAATTCTTCTGGAGGAGGGACAGCTGTCCAAGTAGTTGGAATTTAGGCCTGCCTCTCAGACCTCTCTACTGGTTCCCTGATTCATGCCAGCTGGTTTCATTCACATCTTGCAGTACCGGGTTGAAGTCTGGTCCCTCTTTCCCAGTGGAGACATAAACAATATCCTCCTCTTGGGTGGGTTAGTGCCCTGCTGCCCTGCTACTCATTCTTTCTCTCCCCCCTTTTTTAGTTGACTACTATATGTATCCCTGGATTTAGTCTGGCCCCTACCATACTACCCGGACCTCACCCTAGGAATGTTTGCATCCAGTAGCTTTTCGCCTATGTCCTGTTTGCATTTTTTTTAAAAAGCTTACCTCAGGAGATTCATGTTGTACTTGTCCTTTTGTGCTTGGCTTACTTCACTTGGCATAATTTCCCCCAGTTCTTTTCATGTGGCAATGTGCTTCATGTGTTCATAACTGCTTTTTAGGGATGTGTAGCATTTTATTGTATGTATGCATCACAGTGTTTTGATTCATTCATCTGTTGTTGGAAATTTGTGTAGTTTCCAACTCCTTGCAATTATGAACTGTGTCAAGATGAACATTGGAGCACAGATGTGTGACTATGGTTTGCTTCTTGCCTTTTCTGGGTAAATGCCAAGTAAGGGGGTGGGGTGCTGCGTTGTAAGGTAGCACAATTCCCATTTGTTTTAGATTTCACCAAATCGATTTCCATAGTGTCTGTACATACCTACAGATCCTATCTCATAACAGCACCTAGAATACTTGCTGCTTTCTGATTTTTTGAATTGGGCTATTTTTGAGGGTGTTAGGTGGCATCTTGTAGTTGTTTTAATTTACATTTCTCTTATGGATAATGATCAAGAACTTTTTCTCATATATTTATTGGTCATTGGGATTTCTGTCTGTGCAAAACTTTTGTTCAGGTTCTTTGCCCACCTCCTCAGTGGGCTATTAGTTTTTTTTTTTAAGTTATCAGAGTATTGTACATTTTAGTAATAAGGCCTTCGTCTGATGTATCATTGCTAAAGATGTTTTCCCAATTGGTGGCCTGTCTTATAACTCTCTTGGTGAATTCTTTTGATATACACAGGTGTTTTATCCTCAGCATATCCCACTTTTCAACTTGCCACTCTTCTGTGTTTGTGCCCGTCCCTGTTTCTGATAGCCTATGTATTCCCTGTGCCATAGTTCTCAGGTTTGTCCCAATTTCCTCACTGGTGACTCTAATAGCTTGGAATTTTAGCTCAAGGTCTGTGATCCACCTTCAGCGTATTCTTGTGCATGAAGTGAGATAACGGTCTTGATTCATTTTTCTGCATTTTTTGTAGCACCACTTGTTCAAAAGAACACCTGCTCCCTATTTGATATTTTTGGACCCATTATCAAAGATCAGTTGTCTGTATACTGATGAATTTATTTCTGAGTTTTCAGGTCTTTTCTATTGGTTGAGTATCTGTCATTATACCAGTACTGTGGGGTTTTGACCACTGTGAGTGTGTAATATTTGCTAAAGTCAGAGGTAAAGCAAGCCCTCCCACTGTGTTCTTCTTGAGGTGTTCTCTGCTAATTTGGGGCTTCTTCCCTCTCCATATGATGTTGGTAAAAGATGAGTGTAATTGTATTGGGTTTATATTGAATTTATATAGTGCCTTGGGCAGAACTGACATCTTTACTATATTGTGTCTTCCAATCCACGAGCATGGAATATTTGTCCATTTATTGAGGTCACTGTTGCACTGTTGTAAATTCGTTGCCGCACTGTTGTAAATTCGTCCATTTATTGAGGTCACTGTTGCACTGTTGGAATAATGTTCTGTAGCTTTCCTCATATAAAATTTTGTTTTTTTTAGGCAGGTATATCCCTAGGTATTTCAATTTGTGTTTGACTATTGTGAAGAATATCACCTTTTTGAACTCCGCTTCTAAGGTCTTATCTGATGTGTATAATAGTCTGATACCCTTTATTGCTTCTAGTATTCCCTTTGTGGAGTGTTTGAGATTTTCCATACATAAAATCGTATCATTGGCAAATAATGGTAGTTTCACCTCTTCCTTTCCCAATCAAATACCTTTGATGTTTTTTCTTTGCTTTATACTGTTAGCTAAAGCCTCCAGTATAATGTTAAATAAAAGTGGGGACAAAGGGGCATCCTTGTCTGGTCCCCTTTTTCAGTGGGGTTGTGTTCATCTTTTTTCCATTGACTATCACGTTGACTGTTGGTTTTTCATATATAGCTTTTACTATCTTAAGGAATTTTCCTTCCATTCCTATATTCTTGAGTGTCTTAAAGAGGAATTGATGTGGATACTGCTGAATGCTTTTTCCACATCTATCGATTTTGTCATGTGATTTTTAGAGCTTTTCGCCTCAATGTATTGCTGGTATGAATCCTACTTGGTCATGGTGAATTATTTGTTTTATATACTTTTGTGTTCTATTGGGCAATATTTTGTTAAGGATTTTTGTATCTATGTTTATTAGAGATATTGGTCTGTACTACTTGATTCTTGTGGGATTCTTGTGGGATCTTTTGTTATCAGAGGTATAATGGCTTCAGTGATGTTCGGGAGTTTTCTGTCTTTTTCTATGTTTTGGAAAAGTTTGTGTAGGATTAGTGTTAGTTCTTCCCTGAAGGTTTGGTAGAATTCTCCTGTGAAGCCATCTGGTCCAGAAGAATTTTTTGGTGGTAATTCCTTGATAACCATATCTATTTCTTCTAATGCTGTGGGTCTGTTGAGGTTCTTAACGTCCATTGTGAGTAGTCTACGGGGGGGTTGTTTGTCCAAGAATTTATCCATGTCTTTCAAGTTGTTGAATACATTGCAGTATAATCCTTCATAATACTGTGTAATTGTTCTTTTGATTTCATTAGGATCTGTTGCCATACCCTCATCCTTGCTATTGAAATTTGTTCCCTCCTTTCTTTGGTTAGGTTTGCCAGTGTTTTGTTGATTCTGTTTATCCTTTCAAAGAATAAACTTTTGTACCAATATATCAATCATGAGACTCTCTTCCATTTTTTAGGTTTGCAAGTATTGCAATGAAGCTTCCTCTGATAACTGCCTTTGCTGTGTCCCATAAGTTATGGTATGTCATGTTTTTATTCTCATCGATTTCTTGCAGTTTCCTAATTTCATCTCTGATTAAGGCCAGTACACAATCCTTTTGCAATAAAGAGTTATTTATCCTCCAATTGTTTGGTCTTATTTTCTTCATCTTTCTTTTGGTGATTTCCAACCTCATGGCAAAGTGCTCAATATATCAATGTGCTTAAATTTATGTAGAATTGTCTTATGCCCCAGCATGTGGTCTATCTTTGAATATGTGCTACGTGGGCTCAGAAAGATTGTGAATTCTTTTGTATTTGGATGAAAATCTTTGTAGATATCTGTCAAGTCAAATTCCCTAATTGTAGTGTTTAGATCTCTAATCTCCTTGTTGAGTTTCTTTCCTTGTGCTCTATTTTCTCAGAGAGTGGTGTCTTGAAGTCACCTACTATAATTATTGAGGCTCTGATTTCTTTTTTTTTTCATCTTTTGAACTGTTTGCATGATGTGTTCAGTGGTCTCTCATATGGGGAATATATGCTTTAAATGTTTATTGTTTCTTTGTATACCATTCCTTTAAAAATTATATGGTGTCACTGCATATTTATTTTTATGGTTTGTACTTTGAGGTCAATTGTATCGGAGATTAGTATTGCAGCCCCTGCTTTTTTAAAGTTTATTTTTGTTTGCTTGGTGTGCCTTTCTCCAGCCATTGATTCTCAGCCTATTTTAGTCTGTATTATTGAGATGTTCCTTCTGTAGGCAGCAGATTGATTGGTTACATATTAAAGACCAGTCCTATAGTTTCAGTCTTTTAATGTCTGATTTCAGTCCATTGATGTTCAGGGTTATTTCCATCTGTGGACTCTGTGATTTCATCTTATACTTTTTGTGTCGAGTGTTTTCCTACCTCTCTTTCTTATCAGTGTGTTATGCATAAGTGTGTATATGTGCATGTTTAATTCTTGCTTTCTTTCCACCCTTAAACCAATGCTATCTTAGGGGCTCTTTTCTCTATTCTGTCCTCTGAGAGGGGTTGTTCTTTGTAGCAATCTCTTCTTCAGGCTTGGTGTGTGCTTTGTGTTGTGCCCATACTGATTCTTCAAGGATCTGGGCTTATTCTAACATATTCTTTGAGTTTTTCCTCATATGGAAAGACTCTTACTTATCTATCTATCTTAATAGATAATTTGGCTTGGTAGAGTACTCTTGGGTTTGTGTTAATTTCACTACATTTTTTGAATATGCTACTCCAATCTCTCCTCTTATTCATAGGGGTCGCTGATAGGTCTGAGCATATTCTTTTTTGTGCAACTTTATATGTGATTGTTTGTTTTTTCCCTAACTGCTCTCATGATTTTTTCCTTTTCCTAAAAGTTGGATAGTTTAACTACTGTGTGCCTCGGTGATTTCTTCTTGGGATTCATTCTAGCTGGTGTTCTTTCAACCTCCTGAATGGTTGCCTGGTTTTCATTCATTAAGCAGGGAAATTTCCCTTCAAGAATTCTCTCACTGTTGTTACAGCTAAGTTCTTTGCTGTGTCTCCTTCCAGTAATCCAATTATTCTCATGTTGCTCCTCTTCATCAGACATAGCTCTTAGGTTTCTTTCAGCTTCTCTGATAACCTTATTAGATTTTTGTTCATATTTGTTCAAGTCTGCTTGGCTGTCCTTTAGGTCAGTGGTCAGAAAAATTGTGGCTCATGAGTCATATGTGTTTCTTTCACTGTGAATGTACAGCTCTGAAGTAACATCAAAAACCTTCAAAGGTTATTTTTTTCAGATCATAGTGATTTCATGTGTTTGGAAAAACATATTAAGTCTCTTGAGTGATTTTAAACTGTTAGGAGGGATAGGATTGGCTCTTTGGTCTCAAGAGTTTTCTGACCTCTGCTCTAGGTCATTGGTGTTGGTTTTTGTCTCCTCCTATTGATTCGTCAAATCTTCTGGATTTTGTTATCTCATTCCTAAGTTCTTGTATTTCCCCACAGTGTATGGATTTTATCTCCTCTATCACTTCATCCTCTTTCTATGTTGGGCCCCTCATATCCTGTATGACTCCAGGCAGCATTCTGAACATTTCTTTCTGTGGTCGATCAATGTCTGCTTCTATGCACGTTAGGTTCAGGACATCGTCTGCCATTGCCTTTCTGTTTTTTCATTGTGAACTTTGGGCTGAATGCTGTTTGCATTGCGATTGCTGTGTGCATTGCATTATTTTAGAGGCTCCAGATGACATTTTCCAGGGACTCAAAAAGCACTGCCTCTTTCTGGGAGATACATAGGAAATCTTTGAACTGCATGCAACTTACTTCACTATGGAACTGACCTACCACTTTATCCTCGTGTGGTTGCACTCTTTTCCTAGTCAATCAGTATTCTGTTATTTGGTGGGCAAGTTGGATGGTTCTCTCAGAGGACATTGATTGGGTTTTGGACCCAATGGTCCCATACTGGGTGTTCTCACAAGAAACCATGATGCTGTTGCCCACGGCATCTTGGAGTGCCACAGAGGGCATGTATGGGTGCCTGCTGCAATGAAAGTGCCACAGAAGGCTGGTGGGTTGACCACTTTGGTGTAGAGTACAGGGAATGGTAGATGGAATTGCCCTGGTCAGTTAGATCACTGAGAAGGTTGGGCAGAGCTTCTGCAGTAGTGTGGAACATTGGTGTGTGTTCACCGAACTGCTTTAGCCTGTGTGAGGCACTATGGCAAGTGGGAGGAAGTTCCCGCAATCACGTGGGACCACAGATGATGCATTGGAACTTTCCCTGCCATGCAGGCAGGATTTCCCCTGAAGAAGGTGAGCAGATTTCCTCAGCCATGTGTTAAGCACCATATTGGGCTTGCGGGCATAATTTCTCCAGGAATAAGTTGGGACCGATTTCGCCTGGTAGAGGGTGGGCTGACTTTCCCTAGCTTCGGGTTCCACTGCAGAGAGTAGAGCACTTTCATCTGGGTGGAGGAGTTCAGGTGTAAATGCCCTAAGCTAAGGGGAGTGGACTGGCAGTAGGGAGTAGCACATGAGAGACAAGGGAGGAGAAAAAGCAAAAAAAAGGGGGGGGGGGAATTAAGCCAGCTGAGACTGTGAGGGAATTAGCCAGAAGAGAGGGAAGCAAAAGTAACAATAGCTGGACAGGTAATTTCTGCTCAGAGGTGGTAGACACCTCTGTGGTTGTGTTGAGATAAAGGCCCTGCACCGACTCCAAATGATCCCAGCTCTGGCTGAGACAGTGGCAGGGCTAATATCAAACCATATCCAGCCTCTTCTGTGCTACAACAAAAGCCCCACAGTCCCACAAAACCTAGAGAATCTGTGCCTACTTATCTTTGTGATGTTCCTCCTCTGATTCGGTAATAATGGGATTTCCCTCTTAGTAACTTCCTGTCCTGATTTCTGTGGAGTCCCTCTGGTATGTGTTATTCAGTTGCCATTTTTACAGAAGTTCCTGTCTTTCTTTTGTATACAGACTTTTTTTTTTTTAGTTTTTTTTTTAGGCATCCTGCCCTCTGGTGGTGGGAGTAGGAGGCCTAGTCTTTGCTCCTGTGGAGCTGGAATTGAGCCTGCATCCCAGTGGGCCACAGTCCCGCGCACAACCACTACACCACCGGGGCTCAGCCCCAGACATTTTTTAAGGCAATAAAATCTGCCCTTACTCTTTGAACAGCAAACTAATTGTGCAATTGGAACATATTTCCTTTTTTATTAAGTAGTCTTCAAAATAGAGTTTTGAGAATGATCTCAACAAATATATATGACTAGGAAATTTGCCTCATCTTGATCTATTTGTAATGCGTTTTGTTTAAAAAAATTGTAATGCCTGCTTTCAGATCACACCTTTCTGCCTGGCTGACTGGCTGTTCTGATTCAGAGGTTATGCCAGGTTCACGTCATCGTACAATTTGTAGGTCTGTTCCTATGAAATGAGCTCTACTGGAGATAGCACCAGAAATAACCTTGTCCTGTTGATGGAATCCTGCACCATCTGCTCCACTCAAATCCTTCACATAGCCCAAACATGCAACTATGTGTGACTTATAGTCCATGATATATGTGTGAAATATATATATGAAATAAATGACTGAAGACATACTTTGTGTGAAAGATTATCAATAAAATATTTATAGATCCTCAAAAAATAAATAGCAATAACTTATAGAGGTACCAGTTATTTTGTCATCTGTTTCTGTTTTTCTTTGTGTTTTATAATGTATTTACACCAGACATTGCTAGCTTTGTCCCTATATTTTCTTAACTGTTATAGGTTTTGCATTTAGATCCTTGATCCACCTCAATTTCTTGGTTGTGTATGGTATGAGATATTGGTTCCATTACATTCTTCTACAAGTGTACATCTGGTGATGCCAATATCATTTAAGACTCTCAGTTCCCTATTTAATTTGTATCAGTCTTTTGTCAAAGGCTATTTTTTTTATAGGTGGATGGATTTACTTCTGACCTCTCAACCAATTCATGCTCCATTGGTTCATGCAACTATCATTGTACCACTATCAGGCGGCTTTGACTATCAAGGCAGTGAAAGTTGGTTTTGAGATCAGAGTATGAGAGGCCTTCTACTTGGTTCTTTTTAAGGAGTACCTTACTTATCTGGGCTTGCTTTCCTTTCCAGATAAAGGATAGTGGTTACTTTTATTATGTATTTAAAGAACAATTTTGAAAGTAGGATTGGGATTGCATTATGCCTGTAGATCTCTTTGGCTAATGTTGATACTTTCAAAGTAATACAGCTTTCTATCCATGAGCATGATATATGCTTCCATTTGGGTAAGCTTCTGTTAGTAGCATTTTCTAGTATTGACCTTTATTTTCTCTAATTAGATATATCCCTAAGTGTTTCATATTTCGGGTATCTACTGTAGAAGATATGATTTAAAAATTTCCTTTGCCGGGTTGCTGCTGGATTTGAACTGCCAAGCCAGTGGGCCACAGTTCCACACTCAACCACTATGGCACCGGGGCTTAGTCCCAACTTTCAGGTTTTAAAGTCACTGCACACACCCTCTACAGACAACAAGAACAACAATCTGAGACCCGAGAGAGAGAGACTGCAGAAAGGTCAAGCGGAAGGCATAGCAAAACTGGAAAAGAGGGTGGTATCGTGGTTCCAGCCTTTTAGTGCCTTTTGACTAGGAGGCATGGTAGATGGTACTTCCTGACCCTATTGACTGAATTAAGCTACCTGGCCTAGTTTGGCCCCCCACCCCACCCCATGGACACATTCTTTCTGGCTCAAGGACCTGAATTTGCCCATGCCCTTTAGCCTTTATCAGCTTCCATCTTACCGTAGGGTTCCCCTAGCCATGGAGAATCTATCTTGCTACCTAAGAGTTCCTGTGGGCTCCCTTGTTGTTTGGGGTCAGGACATTTGATCTAGAAGTAGATGGTGCAGTCTTAGATAGTGGCCAAGATCAAGGTGCTTATTCCCAAAAGAATTTCTGTCAAGTCCAGAGCATATCCGTGGCAGGGCCACAAGTTATAGGAGGAGTTCCAGTCTGTTCAGGGGTAAACATGGGTCCAGCACTGTGTGTTCTGCTGGTCTGATGAGGGGTAGTCCACTCACTACCAGACTAGGAGTGATGCACCCAGTGACTAATCCAAGAAGGTGCAGCTCCAACATTTGGGAGAGCAGGGGACAGGTGAGGTGTGTGTGTAAGTCCAGGTAAACTAGAGCAAAAATTCATAGACATGCATATGGACATAAGGGAAAGGTTTATATACAAGAGGAATGGAACATTGAGAAAACATCCCAACCCAGTCCAGTCCAAAGTCATAAGTCTGATATTATCCCATATTTTCGATATCAGTCTATAAAGTCTGCTTCTGACTCATGATTCACGTGCAGTCCCAGTGTTGGCAGGGGTCTCCCCATGGTGCCTCAGGGCTCAGGGTCCATCAGCAGTATCCATTGGTGGTAGAAGCATCTCAGTGCTGGCAGTGGTCTCTCTGTGGCTTCTCCGGCCCCAAAGGTCTGGTTCCATCAGGGCAAACCCATGTGGCTTCTCCTCTGGCTCTTGCGTTCTCCAGGAATCAGGATTGATCAGCATGCTGTCATCTCGCCTGTCAGTAGTTTGTCATTTGAGAGACTCAGTGTAGTCTCTCTCCTCCAATTGGGAAATACCAGAAGACTTCCCAGAATTCTCAGAATAAAGCTATGCCCACACAGAGGCCTCACTGGCTATCTCCAGATTAACAGGCTAGACTCTACTCTACATCCCAATCATGAAATTGACATCAAATACATGACTGCCACAGTGTGTCACTAGCTGCTGGCTGAGTGAGGGTCAGGACTGGCCACTGTGTGGTCATCAGGAGGGTGTGAAACAAGAGAGGCTCCAACCTTTTTCATCGTAATCCTGTAGCGTGGCAGGCAGCTCTCTGGATAGAATTCTTTCTGCTTACAAAAGTTCAAGGTGTCCGTACTACAGCCTAAAATGTACCCATCGCTTCTCTCGTTTACTTTGTTCAGTTTTTTCTGCTATTTGGTATTTAATCCACATCTCTATCTTGTTTTCTGTAGTGCATGGTTCCAGGATTATCATTCATCTTTCTTTTTTATCTTCTTTACACACACACACACACACACACGGATAGGTTTATATAATAAGAATCAATTTAATAGTTAACTAGTTCACACAGCAGTACAGAGGACCCAGTTCAACTCAGTTTGGTGGAGCTGCTAATTTTCTTTTTTTGTTGTTGAAGTCAACACATTCATTTATTTATTTTTTCCCTTATATATTCTGTTCTACACCTACTAGTTCATCTTCTCAAATCTTTGGAGGGCAGTGTCTGCATAGTTTTTTTTTTTATAAATTATTTTATCAGGGGCTCATGATCAATACATATACCAATTGTATGCAGACCACATTTGCACATTTGCTGCTATCATCATTCTCAAAATATCCTCCTTCTACCTAGGCCCCAGTACCAGCTCGCCTTATTTCCCCTGCTTCCCCACTTCCACCTCCATAAACCCTTAACAAATTACAAATTGTCATTATTTTGTCATTGTATACTGTCTAATGTGTCCCTTCACCTGCTTCCCCTTTGTCCATACCCCAGAGAGGAGGTCCTTTGTAGTTCCCAACAATAGGTTCCCTCTTTCTACTCCACATTCCTTCCACCCTCCTGGCACCACCACTCTCACTCCTGATCCTGAAAGGATTATCTGTCCTGAATTAGCCCTGTTTCTGGCTCCAATGTACATCCCCTGGTTTAGTTGAATTTGTAAGGTAGAATTATGATCATGATAGTCAGTGGAAGGAAGCTTTTAAGAACTAAAGTAAAGTTGCATATTTCATTGTTTCTACACTGTACCTTGACTGCCGCCTTTTCTTCCTACAACCCCTCTGTAAGGGGCTGTCGCTTTACCTATTGATGGATTCCCAATCCGTACTCCCCTCATTTATAATGATATAATTTTTAGTTCTTTGATGTCAATGTTAGTTTGGGTAGACTAGAGGGACAAATTTATAGACATGCATATGGATATAAGGAAAGGGTTTATATACAAAAGGCATGAAACACCGAGAGAGCATCCCAACCCAGTCCAGTTCAAAGCCATAAATCCGATTTCAGCCCATATGCCCGATACCAGTTTATAACATCTCCTTCCGTCTCATGAAGTCACAGATCAGTGGGCGTAGAATCCCGGCACTGGCAGGGGTCTCCCCATGGCTTCTCACTTCCAGGCCTCAGGGTTCATCAAGAGCATCCAGTGGTGGCAGAAGCAACTCAGCGCTGACTGGGGTCTCCACCTGGCCTCTCCAGCTTCAGAGGTCTGCTTCCATCAGGGCAAAGCCGTGTGGCTTCTCTGGCTTCTCAGATGCTGCCATCTTGTTTTGGCCATGATTAATCATCTCTGAAACTAACTCCCAACAACTGGAGAGATAGATTCTCATCTTCATGAGGAAAATATCGCGAGATTTCTCAGACGTCTCAGGAGAAAGCCATGCCCACACGGAGGCCTCATTGGTTACTCAATGGCTATCTCCAGATTAACAAACTAGACACCACCCCTACATCTCAATCATGAAATTAACATAAGCACATGACCGCCACAATGTCTGATACTGGATCTCTTCAACACCCCATTGTCGTCTGCACAGGCTTATGTGATTCTTCCATGTGGGCTTTGTTGCTTCTGAGCCAGATGGCTGCTTGTTTACTTTTAAGTCTTGAAGACTCTAGATCCTATCTTTTTTGATAGCAGGACACCATCTGCTAACTTTATCACATTTGCTTATGCACACATTTGTCATCAGCAATCATATTAGGGAGGTGGGCATGCAATGATATGATTCTTAATTCTTGAAGCCTGATTACCAATCTCTTTGACACTGCATAGTCACATAGGCTGGTGTGGGCTTCCAAGTGGGCTTCGTTGCTTCTGAGCTAGATGACTGCTTGTTTGCTTTTAAGCCTTTAAGGCCCCAGCTGCTACATCTTTTGATAGTTGGGCGCAGCTAATATTCTGAAGTTCCTTCAACTCATATGCTAGCGGACCAAGGTCAAAGAAACCAAACAGCAAAGTCTGCCCTCCAGCAAGACAAGTAGGGAGGGGCAGGAGCAGCAGGAAGATGAGAAATGCAGAACATGGTGAAGCAGTCTGATGGATCCTCAAGGAGCATGGTGAAGCAGTCTCCATGGGACCTTCAGCTTTCTCAACAAGCTCATTGATGGTGAGTCCTTGGGCTCCTGTGGTTGTCACCAAGTGGAGGGAGGAGTCTGTGCCCGGCACCACACATTTCCTTTGGGATTTCACTGGTCCTCGGGGTGCATGTTCTGCTCTTCACAAACCAGGAAGTCATGCAGGAAGTGAATGTTCTGGCACAGACAACCCATAGGAAGAGCAACGACCCCACAGGGAAGCCTTCTGCCAGGTTCCATATTGTGAGCACCCCGTCCTTGCAGGCCAGCTCTAGGTGGGAGCAAGAGCTGCTGACAGCAGAGGCTACAATGGGTACTGTGCATGGTCACTTACATTCTGGGTCAACTTTGTCCTTCAGAGTTTAGTTAAGTGAATAGAGGAAATTATGACTCCCAGACCAGTTCACACCAAGAATACCGGCTCTGGACTTTCCCTGGCATGGCAAAAACAGAGCTGGGGGGAGGAAATGGCAGGTTGTCATGGGAAGTAGCTTCTTATCCCAGCCCCTGTCCAGATGCTTCTTGTAAGTAGTGCTGAAGACGGTCCTTTGTTACTCCCACTGTCTGTCCTTGATGATGTCCATAGTTGTTTCATTTGGTCTCTGTGTCTTAGTTGTGTAGTACACCTGCCTAGTCTCTTGAATGCCATTAGTACTGTTTTGATATGGTATAAATGAAGAACCCAGGATTGTGGACAGGGTACAGAGATGGAACTATCACCTTCAATAACATATATACCTAGGTAGAAACTATATCCAGAAACAATGGCTTCAGAATTTTCCCCCCAAGAAATAATTATTCTTTTGTTTTGTTGTTAATCAGGGGCTCTTACAACTCTTTTTTTTTGGGGGGGGGCATCACTGCTGTCTGGTAGTGGGTGGGAGTAGGAGGCTCAGCCTTTGCTCCCATGGAGCCGCTCCTGGAATTGAACCTCCAACCCAGTAGGCCGCAGTCCCTCGCACAACCACTATGCCACCATGGCTCAGCCCTCTTACAGTTCTTCTAACAATTCATGCATCAATTGTATCTGACATATTAGTACATATATTGCCATTGTTCTTTTACAGACATCTACTTTCTATCAAGTCCTTGGGATAATCTTGTAATTTTTCTTTTCCCTCCCTCAACCCTGTGGCCCATTGATAGATTATAGATTGCTATTATTTTCATACCTCACACTGATCACTGTCTCCTTTTCACTCTGGTTTCTATTGTTTTTCCCCCCTGCATGGAGAATGTGATTATGTGCCATACATTGTGATGAGTACCCCATTCCTCCCCACAGTTCTCCCAATTGCCCCTACCCTTTCGGTATCTCTATTGCCATTCCTGTTCCTGTGTTTCATGTGTTGTGAACTTTATCTCTTGCCTATACCTATGGACATGTTCTGGTCCAGATCAGAGTGGGAAGCAGCACTAGGCTCATGATAATGGAGGTTGAAGAACCCTCAAGGGTTTCAAGGGTTTTGAACAAGCACCATCCAACAGTGAAGCAACAGGTCCACATGGAGGAAGAATACCAGCCAGTGGGATCTCAGGGGCTCTGTGGATAAATTTTACACCAATTCCTGCTCTGTTATCCTCCTTTAATGGTTTGTACTGCTGTGAGAGATTCAGTCCACACTATCTTCCTGCCAGGCGGCCCCATGATTTTTCTCCATTGCTGTATGCTCCAGTTAGCAGACACATATCTTGTTGACAGTTCCATAGCACTCTCTGTGCCTTAGCAACTCTGGGCAAGAATGTCATTCTCTGGGCTTGGTGTGTCTTCATTAGGTCTAGGCTGACTGTCCCTTTCTCTTTTCCTTCTTGGTTTGCTTTCATGTGGGCATGGTAATTTGGTTTCTTTCCCCCACCTGTCGGATTTGTATCATTCTCTGTTTCACATGCTTTCAGAGCAGGGGTCAAACTGGCTCTGGTTAGTGCCTGTCCTGTAGCCCAGTCTTTTCATGCAATCCTCGACATAGTTACATTGTCCATCTGGTTTGGTGCGTTGTGGTGGGGTCTGTATGCACACTCCAATTCTGTGGAGATACAAGCAATACTCACCCCTTAGGTGGGTTAGTGTTCTGTTTCCCCCATGTCATCATTTCAGTTTTCCCCCCTGCCCCCTTCCCCCTCTTTCCCTTTCTTTATGTTGGATTTACATGTACCTCCGTGGGCTTAGTCTGACCTCCACCTGACTGTCCATGCCTCTGCCTGCATATTGTGAGATAAATGTCTTTTTTTCTGTTCCTACTGTTTTATGTACCTTTGTATTTGATTGACCAATTTTTTGTTAAGGATTTTTGCATCTGTGTTCATTAGAGATATTATTTTATAGTTCTCTGTACCTGTGGGATATTCCCCTGTTTGGGTATCAGAGTTATACTGACTTTGTGGATTAAGTGTGCCATCCTTTTCAATACTCTGGAATAAGTTGTGGGGGATCAGTGTCAAGTCTTCCCTCAGTGCTTGGTAGAATTCCTCTGTGAAGCTATCTGGTCCATGGACTTTGTTATTGTTGTTGTTGGTAGTGTCTATTTCTTCTTTTGCTATGGATTTGTTGAGGTTCTTGACCTCAGTTTGGGATAGTCTAGGAAGGAACTGTTTTTCCAAGTATTTATCCTTTTTTTCCACTTTTTGAATTCATTAAGCTACTACTTTATAGTAGCTTGTGATTATCCTTTTAATCTCATTGGGGTATGTTGTGATTTCCCCTGTTTCATCCCTCATCCTGGCAATTGATGCTTGTTTCTTCCTTTCCTTGCTTAGGTTTGCCAACAGTCTGTCAGCTCTGTTGATTCTTTCATACAACCAACATGTAGCTGCACTAAACTTTTGTATCACTATTTTGTCTTCCCACTGGTTTCACTCTGCCCTGATTATTATTATTTCTTTATTTTGCTATTGGAGGCATTATTCTGTTGACTCTGTTCTAGTTGATGGAGGTTATGTGAAAGCCTTATATACATTTATTGATATCGATCTACCTCTGATAACTCCCCTTGCAATATCCCATACGTTTTGATATGTCGCATTCTCATTCTCATTAGTTTCTAAAGACCTCTTAACCTCCTCTCTAATTTGGGCCTGAATTCATTTACTTTGCAGAAGATTGTCGTTCACCCTCTAATGATTTGTCCTTGCTTTTCTGGTTGTTCTTTTTTTAATCCAGGTGTAGTGATCTGGTACAGATGTCTGAATAATCCCTTTGTGTTTGAGTTTACTCAGGCTTGATGTGTGTCCCAGCTTAACTTGTGATCTATTCTCAAAAATGAGCCATGTAGACTTGAGAAGAATGCGAACTTTTCCTTACATTTGGAGGAAAGTTCTATAACTATCTATCAGGGCAGTTGCCTAATTGTTACATTAGCTCTATAGTCCCCTACTGACCTTCTTTCTCAGAGATCTCTCATTCCCTGATGGTGACCTTGACGTCAATTTGTTGGACAACAGAATTGCCATCTGTGCTTTTTTTAAAGTTGCCATTTGCCAGGTATACTTCCCTCAGCCTTTTATTCTTTGTTTACTTTGGTCTGTGCATTTAAGGTGTGTCTCCTGCAGGCAACAGATTGTTGGGTTATGTTTTCTGAGCTAGTCCTGAAGTCTTATTCTTTGAATCAATTAATATACAAATTGAGGCCACTGGAATTCAGAGTTATTATCACAATCTGTGGCTTTATTGCTGTCATATCATGTCTTATGTTTGGGATGTTTTCCTATTTCCATTTATAACAGTGTATTGTGTTTGTGTGGGGGCTTCTTTCCTTTCTTCTTTTTCCTCTGAGGCCCTGTTAACTTGGTAGTTATTATTGACTCATTGACTTTGAGAAGCAGTTGGGCTATGTGGTGCTTTTCTGCTTGTGTTGGTAGACATTGATCCTCTGATCATAGTGAGTCGGCCAGTATCTTTCACAGGAATGGTTGTCTTGCAGCATATTCTTTGAGCTTTTCTTTGTCCTAGAAGACCCTTTTCTCCCCATTCTTAGTGGATAATTTGTGAACAGAAATTTTTTTCTTTCAGTTTTTGGAAGACATTACTCCAGTCTGTCTTCCTCTTCATGGTTTCTACTGATAAGTCTGAGCATATTCTTATCTAAGTTCCCTTTTTTGTGACCATCTTCCTTTCTCTTGTTGCTCTTAAAATTTTCTCTTTTTCCTCAAAGATGGATAATTTTACTATTATATGTCTTGGTGAGTTTTTCTTGGAATTTATTCTAGTTTGTGTCTGTTCTGCTTCCTGCATGAGTGTTTGATTCTCATTCATTCAAGTGGGAAAGTTTGCTTCCAGAAATTCCTTCACTATTTCAGCTGTCTACTTGCTTGCTGTGTCTTGCTCTGGTAGACCAATTATTCAAACATCATTCCTCTTCATAGCTTTGATCTCAGGTTATTTTCTGCTTCTCTTATTTTCCTATTTGTCTTTCCTTTTTGCTGAGGTCTGTCAGAGTATCTTGAAGATTGCTGATACGGTTCCCTGTCTCCTCAAGTCTAAATAATAAATTAAATAAAATTGTGTGTTGTGGAAGTCAAATTATTTAGCAAAACCCTGCCAACAGAATTCACAAAACATTAAAAATTAAGCATCATTCACCTTCCCGACACGATCGCTGCAGACAAAAGTTTGCATATGCAATGGTGGTAAAGAAAGCTGATGGTGCCCAAATATCAAAAGATATAGGGTCTGGGATTTTAAAAACTTGAAGGTAAACAAAGGGTCCCCTAGCTCAAAAGCAACAAAGCCCACATGGAAGGAGTACACCAGTCTATGTGACTATGAGGTGTCAAAGGGATCAGGAATCAGGTATCAAAGAACATAAAATCATATCACTGTGTGATCACCACACATTAGGAATCACTGAAGACAAGTGTATGCATCAGCAAATGTGGTGAAGAAAGCCGATTGTGACAGGCTTTCAAAAGATATTTGCATCTGGAGTCTTAAAGGTTTGAAGATAAAACAAGCGATCATCTAGCTCAGAAGCAACAAAGCCCCCATGGAAACAGCACACCAGCCTATGTGATCACCAAGTGTCCAAGAGCTCAGCGACCTGGTATCAAAAAACTAAACATTTTATTATTGTAAATTAGGGGAATAAGCATCTCACTTGAGGAGAGAAATGGAAAACACTGTACTTGAAGAGGAATCAAACAATGTTTCCCTTTGTCACCAGCCTATTTTTATATAGTCCTAGAAATCTTAGCCAGGGCTATAACATGTCACATAAATAAAGATATCCACATCTACAAAAAAAAAAAACTAAACTCTTTCTCTCTTATTTTTTGCAGATGCTATAATCCTATATATAGAGATCTCCAAATATTCACTTAAAAATTACTGGAACTAATTGAAATATTTGCCAATATAGCAGGTTATAGGATCAATATAGAATCATCATCTGGATTCTTGGAAGTTAAAGAAAATAACTCTAATGAAATTAAAAGTACATTATATTTATGATAAATATATGATACGGAATACTTAGGAATAAATCTTACCAGTTAAACAAAAGATTTATTCAAAGAAAATTATAAAATATACCTGTTAATTCCTTGTATTTGTGTCTCCATTGAGACTAAAATGGAAAACTGTTCATGATCATGAATATGAAGATTCAACACAGTGAAAATGATAATGCCATCAAATGAACTCTATAAATTTAATACCATTCAGATCCATATTCCAGTATAATTATTCAAAGATGTGGAAAAATAATCACCAGCTTTATATGGAAAGGAAAGAAACCCAAGAGAACTACATAGATTCTGGTATTCTTTGTATGTGTTACAGCCTACATTTAAAATAAAACGAATAATATTAAAGATTGAGAGAGATCACAGTCTTAAAAGCCCTTCCAATTCTTTGCCAATCAAACCTAAACATTGGTGTGAGTGGTACTAAAAAGAGGAAAAGGAAAATTGAAACCAGTTTTAAACAAACAAACAGCAAACAAGCAAGCAAGACCTTCTTTTTCTGTAGTACCTAGAGTTGCCATGCATGCATCAGAATCAACTTGATGGCCCCTAACAATAAAAATGTGCTAAGATTTTATTTTGTGGATTTCTTTAATTCTGTTCAGTTTCAACTTCAATTTATATATAAGCAATTGGCATTCTATTTCACAGTCAGCCTTTGTTCTGACTGATGATATAGACCTTCTCTATAGCCCCTTCTCAGACATACTGATTTGATTCCTATACATTCCAATTCATGGATTGCACATGTAGAGTTGCCATTTATGTTGTTTAAAAAGATGTTTATAATGAAAAATTCATTGGTCTTGATAAATAGTGTGTTATAATTATTGTGATGTTCTTGGGTTAATGAAGTCCATGTTAATTCATGAAGTCAGTCATGTGTAAAGACACAGGATTGGAAGCATGACTGCTGCCACGAAGGCACATTGAAAATATGAGCACCTTCAAAATAAATTCTAATGGAGTTAAGAGGATTTAACCATGAATGACAATGAAGAGTAGAAGGATAAATCCTAGATTAAGAGATTATGTTGAAATGTTTACTTTCCCCCCAGTAATGAATAGTTTACCTGCATCTTCTAAAGACTATAGGATATGCTATGATTCATGTACGATGACAGGAATGTGCCATGCCAGTGCAGAAGGGAAACTATTCTGGACTGCTAGAATTACACAACAGGTAATGAGGACACAAGAACAAAATTGTAGGAAATATAACTGGGCTAAATGAAACTTTACTTTTGTGTCATATTGAGTGATTTTTCATTTTTTTCTTTCTTTTCTTAATTCCCAAAGGGTAAACTTGATAGATTTTCTTGAAGGATTTGATGATCTTTGATGATCTTGAATGATCACAAGAGTTTATAATGAAATTTTAAGAAAAATGAAAGTTACAAGAGAAAAAAGGGCAGGCTAGCTGTTTTAAGGAGTTTCTCTTTTTAAATCCATCATGACAATGTAACTCCCCCTTCTTTGAAGGAGCAAGACCTGGCTCTCCTACAAGACGTGCACTAGGAAAGCTTCCCTCATTTATCTAAGTGTTCTAATTTCCTCCATATATTTTTGTTGTTTGAAAAAATCAAAGAAAATTTCAAAAGGACACAGGTAGGCTGCTTTAAGGATGCCAGAACTGCCTTTTGAATATAGTTGAATATTACAGAAGTCTTTGGGAGAGGATTAGAGAGATGGAAACTCTGTCCTCAACAGTATCTAGACTTAGCTGCAAGATATATCGAGAGACAAAAGCTTCACATTTTGATATTTTTATTTAAAAAAGGTTTCTATGATTTTACAGCAAGATTTTTAAAATCATCCTCATATTGGAAGCTATTGAATGGATGAAGACTTTATTTATGCTTATATTTTCATGATTTGAGTGAATGTTTACATAGTAAATTGGCTTGCCATTCAACAACTCATACTTAGTTTGCTTTTTGACATTAATTGCATTTCACAAAATGTAACAGCATGCTTTCTATTTCCTTCCTATATTTGTAGTTTCCATTCATTCTTTGCTATGTAATCCTGCTTCTGAACTTTATTTCTTGAAAAGTGCTGTTCTTTTGACAGTCTTGGTTGATTATTCGAAGGAATATGCATCTCATCTGTATTCTTTTTTCACTTTGAGGATCTAACTATTATTTGGTCAATAGGTGAACGATGTGCTTGAGTTCAATTCCGGCCTGAAAGGTGTCTAATGGTAATAGTTTCAGGGATCCCACCAGTCTCTATCACATCAACAAGCCTGGTCTTATCTATGATTTTAAGAGTTTTTATTTTCCCTTTTCTCTTTCAGGACTTTTTAATGTGATTTCTTTCAAAGCAGTAATAGTAGTTACCTGACTGCATGTAGTTCTTCTGGTCTCAGAGTTTTTTATGTTAATGTACATGTGGCTTGCTAGTCTTTGAATGAACCGTTTCTGCACATATTAGATTTCCTTCACTCCTCTGCTCCTGATGGAGGGAGACTAATGATTGTCGCTTAAAAGGCCTTGCAACCATTTAAGATCCAAATTTGGGTGTAGAACAATGATCTTGGTAGACTAAGTTATGTCAATTGATGTTAGTGTTCCCAAAAGTTAGGCCTTGAGGCCCCAGACCCAGGTTCTCATTATCTCGAGCTGTTGAATTATGACCAAGAAATTTACACAACTTTGCTTCCTGCTTGCCCTATTATACTCATGGATATATAGCTATTAAAGCACATAAAATACGTATGTAAAGATATGCTCTGCCAAACCTATAAATGGTCATTTGTGTAGTCCTTTTCACCTAACTATGCCTGTTCATTTTGCCTATTTGCCATGCGTCAATGAATGCAAGGCTGTGTATGTAGTAGTAAATATTCTTTTTTTGTTGTCAATTGTTGTGCTTTTGTGTTGTCTAGAGAAACTGAACCACTAATATGCAGATATGAATACGAATGGACTTTATATCAAGAAGTAATTTTTGTATAAAGATGCCTGTTCAACCCAGTTAAACTCTAGCTCACCATTTCATAGTCATGTGTCTACTTCCCCTCCCATATGAACCCTTAATAATTTACAATTTATCATTATTTTGTCAAATCGTACATTGTCTGATGTGTCCCTTCACTCACTTCCCTGTTGTCTGTACCCCAGGGAGGAGGTTATATGTAGATCTCTGCAATTGCTTTCCCCCTCCACTTCACTTTCCCTCCACCCTCGCAGTATCACCACTCTCATCACTGGTCCTGAAGGGATCATCTGTCCTGAATTTCTCATATTCCCAGCTCTTATCTGTACCATTGTACATCCCCTGGTCTAGCTGGAATTGCAAGACAGAATTGGGACCATGATAGTGGGTGGAAGGCAGCATTTAGGAACTAGAGGAAAGTTGCATATGCCATTATTGCTACATTCTACCTTGACTGGCTCATCTCCTCCCTGCAACTGCTCTGTACGGGGATGTCACTTCACCTATTGTTGGGCTTTGGGTCCTCAATCTGCACTCCCCCTCACTTATAATGATAAAATTTTTAGTTCTTTGATGCCTGATACCAGATCTTTTGACACCTTATGGTCATACAAGCTGGTGTGCTTCTTGCACATGGGCTTTATTGCTTCTGAGCTAGATGGCTGCTTGTTTACTTTCAAGCCTTTAAGACCCCAGACACTATATCTTTTGATATAGTGTCCATCAGGCTCCATCAGCTTACTTCACCACATTTGCTTATGCACACATCTGTCGTCAGCGATCATAACAGGAAGGTGGACACACAATGTCTTAAGTTCTCACCTGCACCTGTGTACATGCTGTGGCCTAGCCCATAGTGAAAGGTAGGTTTGGGGTCATGAGAGTGGGGATGGGGTGAGAAAGCCTCAAAGAACCAGAGGGGTATTTTGTGTTTCATCAGTGCGCTACTTCACCCTGATTGAATCATTCATTCCTTGCTACCCTTCTGTGAGGGGATGTCACATTGTCTACAGATGGGTTTTTGATTTCTGTTCTGACCCTCCTCATTCTCAACAATATGTCTGCTTTTGTTTGTTTGTTTGTTTGATAGATTTGGGATTCCTTTACTTTTTACAATAGTCGATTCATGTAACATATATATTTTTAGTGATTAACTTTTTTGACTCAACATTATGTGTTCTATATTCATGTTAGAAAGTGTTTTGCAAATTTTCCATTTTTAATATTACATAGCATTCCATTATGTGTATGTAGCATAGTTTGTTTATCCAATCACCTATTGTTGAGCACTTAGGAAATTTCCACCTCTTTGTTCTTGTGAATAATACTGCAATGAGGATAAGTGTGCCTAGATCTGTTAGACTTTTATTTATTTAATATTTTAATCTAGTAGTGGGGTTAGTGAATCAAATGATAATTACTTTTCCAACTTTTAAAGGAAATGCCATATAATTTTCTACAGTGGGTCCACCATTTTACAATAAATGTTTGGAAGGGAAAAAGGCTATCTAGTCTATCCAACTGTAGATATCAAAGTCTTTAAACATGTACTAAATTCAAATTCATTTCAGCCAAGTCTTGCATCTAGGTTTAACCTTGGCTCAAAATTTATTGTCTAGTCTAGCAATAAGCTATTCTTAGATAAGTGCAATAGGTTACAAATATGATAATAAAATGGCAATTATGCTATTAATTAATTTTCTTGAAACTAAACATTTATTGTTTATTCTTGACAAGATTATAAATAAGTGAAAGGAATGTAAGATCTCCCAAGAGAATTCCCAAACATATGTTTATGCAAAGAGAAGCCTTGTAAATCAAAAAGTGAGAAATCACAAATGCAAGATTAAGAACAATCACAAATGCAAGATTAAGAACAATAAATATAATAAACTTGCTGTTAGACAAGAGATTCTTGATATCATTAAATACAACCACAAAAAATGGAGGTGTTTGTTAAGAAGCTAATGAAACTAGCACTAAAGTTTCCCTTGGAATGTTTTATATGTAGCCTCTGCAACATGATAACTTGCTCTTATTATCTCATTCTGACCATTGTTTGCAAATGAGAGGAAAATAGTGCAGGTGACAGGGTTTGAGGCCCGGGTTAAAATTTTAGTTCTTCATTTTACATTCTCTGTAATCTTGAGCAAACTGCTACTTGACTTTTCATTAAAAGGGTAATGAAAATTCTTTTGAAGGGAGAGTACCTTGTGGAGTGTCTGGCACAGTAAGTGCTTCAGAAAGTGTTCATTTTAATGCTCCCTATTAAAAAAAAGTAAAGATGAGATAAATAATATGAATCTTTCATCTCTTCCTTTCAGAAGGTCAGGGGAGAGAGAGATAAGCCTTGTTTTGCCACATGAAAATTGGGAAGGTGTCAAGGCCTGATTTCTTTTAAGAACAGAAAGAGGACATAGAGTCCCTTTTCGTTAGGTTGTTGCTGCTTGGTGTCTTGGAGTGGGTTCTGATTCATAGCAACTTAAACAGTCGAATGAAATACCACCCTTTCCCCAGGCACCCTCATAATTGTTCTGTTGTTTCAGTCCACTGCTGCAGCCACTGTGTCCGTGCATCTATTGAGGGCTTCACTCTTCTTCACTGCCTCTCCACTTTCCCAAGCATGCTCTCCTTCCAACTATGTCGGGTGCTAAAGAAATGAACCAAGACAGTCTGTCAGGGTGAGAAAGGGTTAAGGGTAAAGAAACACATGTCAGATGACTCTGAAAATCATAGTTTAGTGGGGTTGGTAGCAAAGAGAATTTAGATTAGGGACCGAACAAAGGTGAAAGTAGGTGTTGTCTGCAGTGACATCTCTTTTGGCTCCTTCCTGGTTTATACATGAGTCAGAAACACTGAAGAGGCCAAGCCGGGATACACAAGTAAGGAAAACCACAAGGTGGCCTGAGGAACTCTTGGGTGAGCTCAGATTTAAATAGCACATGAATAAAAGATGGGAACAAAGCGTCATTCTCCACAGGGAATATGAGAGAAGCATGAGCTTATAAGAACAGTGTCAGGAATACTAAGATGTCAAGTGTTCTGTTTGTAGAAATTCCTAAATGAAACAAAAAAGGCTCCGATAGAAGAACAAAGGCTGAGGCAGGCCTGTGGCTTGTGGTCCAGGGCACAATTATGATAGCTCTAAAAGCAAACAGATGATGAAAAACAACAATAAAACAGCTCCTTGTCTCAAAGTCAAATAGTACACACCAGGAGTCACCTGAATACGAATGAAGCTCAATAAGAATGCAAAAGGATCGGGAAGTATCTATGCCCAGAATGGGAGCTGTCGGGAGATGGCCTGCAGATCATTTTGCTTGACCCACACAGAATCTTCTGTTCAGAGTGGAAAGAAAATGCATTTACTTTATAGATTTCTCTTTTAAATCCCTGAATTCCTGATGGACCTTGCAATATTAGATTATTTGACCACATTAGATGCTACTACAGATTGAACTTTATCCACTTAAAAGATAGATCCCACCAATGATCCCGAGGGGCTCATCCACCCCCAGTTCCCTGCACGTTCAGTTCCCATTTACGCCAGTGCACCTCCTCCAGTCCAGCTGGAACTGCAGGGCAGATTTGGGGCTGTGCTGGTTGGGGGGAGGAAACCTTCAGGAAATAGAGGAAGGTTTTATGCTTCATTGCTATCTCACTGGACTATCTCTCCCTCGTCGTGACTCCCCTGTAAGGGGGTGTCCAATTGCCCACAAGTGGGCTTTGAATCCCCACCCTGCTCTCCCCCCTCATTCTTACCGATTTAATTCTTGTTCTTTGATGTTTGATGTCTGCTCCCTTCGACTCCTCATGATCACACAGGTTGGTGTGCTTCTTCTATGTGGATTTTGCTGTTTCTATGCTGAATGGCCACTTGTTCACCTAGAGCCTTTAAGATCCCAGCTACTTTAACGTTTGGTGGCTGGGCGCCATCAGTTTCCTCGGCTCTGTCGGCCTCTGCAGGCCAAATTGAATGGAGAGAGAAGAGGATTTTTGAGGAAGATTTAATAATAATGTGCTTGCAAAAAAAATGCAAATCTGACCTCTAACTGCTTGTTGAGGACTATAATATTTAAAATAAGGGATACGAAAAAAGACCAAAACTAGTGTACTGGGGACATAGCATAACCATAGCACATGCATTCATTTCAAATATTTCCATACTACTTTTAGTTCCAACTTTGTTTTTCTTTTTATTATTTTCTTTCTCTTACTAACCCTAACCATCCTAACCCTAACCTAACCAGTTCCAACTTTTTTTTAACATTACAATCATATTAAGAAGAGTTGTACAATCAATCGTCACCACAGTCAATTTTAGAATAGCTTCTTTCTTATACTGATTATTATTTTCCTCCAACCTCCCCAAAATACCCTCAAGAAACCATTAACCAATTCATTTACTGTCTCCAAGGATACATCCAGCTGTGGTAGCTGCATAATCTTTTTGTCAACTGGACACTCCTGAATAGGGGTGGAGTCAAACCTGTCATGCAAGTAATAGCCTGATGACACCTCTTTGGAGGTGTGGTCTTTTACACACTCAGCCCTTATGACAGGCTCTAAGAACTGCTTCTCTCAGTGCCATTTAACCTACCTGCTTGCTAGGACTCTGACCTTGACCCTGAGAGCTGTTTCCACCCTACCATGATCCATGTGACTTGGCATCCACCAGTTTGTACTCTTCCTATTTCCCAGTTCATCATTCCACTTCACTGGCATGTTCTTACTTGAGTCTGAAGAAGGACTGAGAGGGTGGCATCAGACTTAGGCACCTGAGTTGGGTTGGGCTTTGATGCCTTTGTGATATATGATTACTTGTTGATATGAAGCTCATTCTTACATATAGATGAGGCTCACTGGGTTTATTTATGTAGCCTACTCTTCCCAACACACCATCTGGATTTCACATAGTGAAAAATATGCCCCCAAATCCCAATAAGAATAAAAACTAACAATAACAAAATAAAGCAGAAAAATCCCAATTGTAAAAAAATGTAGAAATCTTAAAAAGAACAAATTTAAAATGGGTCAAAAGGAAAATCAAACGATAAAGTGTTAAAATTTGACCTAACAGCATCTATAATAATCCATTAATCCTGCATGCTGGCAAGTCTATCCCTATCTCTGGTCAGAGGATATTCACGAGAGGCTTAATCCATTTGCAATTCCCCATCCTCTTTGGAAAAAAATTGGAAAAACTTTTAAAAGGGTCGACAGTGAGATCAAATGATAGCATTGAATTTTAACATAACTGCACAACTTGAAGGAATTTAACAGCTAATTAGTCCACACAGGAATATAGAGGATTTGGTTCAACTCACTTTCATGGAAGTTACTATATTGAAGGTCCTTCAAATCACTTGGGCTGCTGGTCCAAGGTCAAGGAAGCAGACGGTGAAGTCTTCCCTCAGTCAAGACAGGCAGAGTCAGCCCCTGACCCCCAGGCAGCACACAGCAGGGCGGGGGCAGCCACAGCTAGTAGCACAGGAGTTTAGTGAAGCAGGTCCTGATGGGAACTTGAAATCTAGCAATGGACAATGACATGATCCACCAATCTCAAAGTCAAGTGATAAACGGCATCAAGGTGAAGCAACTCTTGAAGGAACCTCAATCCACAGGTTGGCTTAGCCCAGAGGGAGTGCAGCACACAGTTGAGACAAAGAAATAGTTCAAGCAGTAGCTGGTCCAATCACTAGGGAGGAAGAGAGACAGGGTGTCCACCATGGAAAGTATTTGTATTGGTCACCCTCCAACCAAACTGAGATCTGATTAAATTGCACCCACATGTGGTTATGGAGGACTAGTTGAGTCAATAAACCTAACTATCACACTTCATCTGCCATAATTGACTTTATAATGCTCTCTGCCTGATAACAAGGATGTTAATATCCCATAACTGTGATCAGAGGAAATATATCAAGATTAATCTATATGGAGACCTAGGAAAGGATTTTGGGCTTCCACTGTCATCCATTGTTGGTATTGTTAAGTGCCATTGAGTTATCTCTGACCCCTAGCAATTCTATGCACACCAAACTAAACACTGCATATTCCTGTTCCATTCTCACAATTTCTCCCCTGTCTGAGTCCATAGATGCAGCCTTTGTGTCAATCCAGCTCATTGAGTCTTCCGCTCCTTTGCTCCCCCTCCACTTAACGAACACGGTGTCCTTCTCCAGGGATTAATCTCTCCTGATAATGTGCCCAAAGTATGTAAAATGAAATCTTGCGATCCTTGCCTCTAGGGAGCATTCTGGCCTTGCTTTTTCCAATATAGATTGGTTTGTTCTTTCATACTGTGTACACCATGGCATCTATTGTACTTCCATATTCTTCTCCAGCACAAAATTCAAATGCATCAATTCTTCTGCATTCTTCCTTCTTCATTGTGCAGCTTTCACAAGAACACGAGGTAGCTTAAAATACCATGGTTTGGGTCAGGTGCACTGCTCTCCTCAAAGTAACATCTAAGCAATTCAACACTTGTCTTGTGCAGTGGATTTATGTAATGCAATATATCTTTTGTTTCCATAGATATTGATTGTGGATCCAAGCAAAACAAACCCCCTGACAATTTTAACCTTTTCTTCATTTATCTTGATGTTACCTATTGGTCCATTAGTAAAGATTTTTTTCTTCCTTGCTTTGAGTTGTCATCCATACTGAAGGCTACAGTCCTTGATGTTCATCAGCAAGTGCTTCATTTCCTTCTCGCGTTCAGCAAGGTTGTGTCATCTGCATATTGCAGTTTGTTAATGAGTCTCCCTCCAATCCTGATGCCACATTCTTCTTCATATGATCTACCTTTTCTGATGACCTTCTCAGCATAGAAATTGAACAAGTATGGGGAGAAGATACAACCTGACCCATAACTTTCTTGATTTTAAACTGTGCAGACCCCCTTTTTCTGTTAAGTAAATGAATTACTTTTTACCCTTCTATTTCTTAGTATCGCTCTACAAATTCACTGGATAGATGATGCCATAACTTACTGAGTGACAATGCAGGAAAAGGTATCCTTGGGTTTGAATAATGAGTTTAGTTCTGTGAGCTTTGAATATAGACTTAGAGTTCAGTAAAGAGGTCTTGGTTTTATATATATATATATATGTTACATACACACATATATAATTTATCAAACTATAGGTTGGAATGCAAGAGAACATTTAGGGACGTAATTTTAATCATTATCATCATTCATTTTTGAAACATTCCAAACTGATTGGCACTGTACTAAAATTTTTTTATTATTACATAATTTTATCACCACAGTCTTTTTCAAAGCAAAACAAAACCATTTTATTGGCATATAATTCCCATGCCATACAATTCAATAGTTCAATCATATTAGGGAAGGTTGTACAATTATCATTACAATCAATTTTAGAACATTTTCTTCTTTATTGTATT
Source organism: Nesogale talazaci (assembly GCA_004026705.1). Lineage (NCBI taxonomy): Eukaryota > Metazoa > Chordata > Mammalia > Afrosoricida > Tenrecidae > Nesogale > Nesogale talazaci. Next base: position 26,219 of record PVJH01014742.1, on the reverse strand, counting down.
CATTGTAACTAGCTTCTTACTTCTCCCCTACCTTCACTGCCATTCTCCAACAAAACATGAATTCAGTTACATTCCCTATAGATTTACCTATCTTGGATTCCACATAAAGGAAAACCTACAATAAAACAGCAACAACAACAAAAACAAGCAATAACAAAATTAAACAGAAAAGAATCTCAATTGAAAAGCAATCAGAAAATATTAAAAATAGGAGCAAATTTAGAATGGGTCAGAAGAGAGAGCTCACCACATTCTCATGAGATTGACACTATTCCTTCCATTGTTTTGAAAAGGAAAATCTTATGGTAGCTTTGCAACTTGCCCAAGTTTCATTGCTAGTAGATTTGAGAGCGGAGATTTCAACTCAGCTCGGTTTAATTCATAACTACTATGGTGTGCAGTTTCAGGCATAAAGATCAAAAAGGAGCTTGAGCATTAAGAAGAAGAAGATTGAATGTGCAATGTTGGAGGAAAACACCACAGAAGATTCAGAAGGAAATAATATTAATGAAGCTAAGGGTGTAAATATTTTCAAGGAACAGGCCATATCACATATTCCTGCATTCATTTGACAGACATTTGGGGGTAACTGCATTTTCCAAACAGAGTTGTCTAAGATAGAATAGTAAATAAGAAGTATAGTCCTCTGTCACAGAGAGGGGAAAGCAATCTGTCAATTAAAATTTGGTATGAGAATTCCATAAGGATAAGACTCTCATGCTATAGAGAAATATGGAGGCTATGTGGCTGGTCACAGTGTAGTTTTCCAGGGGTGTGGGGGCCTATGGCCAGATTGCAGTAGGTTTAAGGAGGAGTGGGGGTGGTGGGTGAAGACAGAGGGAAAAATCCCTATAGCAAGGGAAGGAGCAATCAAGTACAATTGATAGATGGGCAGCTGGGGACATATAATAGGTTTGTGTGTGTGTGTGTGTGTGTGTGTGTGTTGTTCAATTTTAAATAACCAGGTCAGGATTTACATATTTCTAGTCAAAGAAAATAGCAGTAGGGAGGGAGGGATTGAAATTGCAGCTTTAATAATAAGAAGAGATTAAAAATTAGCCTTTGTCACACTAAAATGAATGACCAATGGAATGGAAGAGAGACAACTGAGGGAGAAAAGCGCCCCCAAGAAGGCAGGAGCTATGAGTTTTGTTGAACAAAGTAAAGTGTGAGAGAGTAAGGGAGAAAAGAGTGGATGCCTAAGGTTTGTTTGTGGAAGTTAAGAGTTTTCATATTATGTCCTTTAAATATTTGATGGGGACATTCTCACCTGAAAATGAGAGGGGTAGAAGAATAGAGGTTCAAAAGGCTTATATGTAAAATATGCTTGTATATGTAGCTGCTTTTATAGAAAACATGAAAGATAGTCAAGCATAGACAGGTGAAGGAAAAGGACCAATGGCTATAAGTGAAGGGCCAACCAAAATGAGAACAAAAACTTCAAAATAAATTCAGTCTGTGTAGTGTTCTCAAGAGTATTCTGTTGGGTGTATGCAGATATGGGTATGGTGGATGTGACAGTCACCTAATCTGGTGTCAATTTGAGGATTAAGAGTGTAGGAGTCTAGTCTGTCAACTTGGAGATGGCCAATGAAACCTCTGTGTGGGCGTGATCTTCTCCTGAGAAAACTGGGAAATGTGGTAATTTATTCTTAGAGGTGGAGACACTATCTCTCTCTGTTCAGTTGCTTGGAGACCTTTTACTGACTACACGCTGCCTGAGAGACTACTGACAAGGCTAGCTCCCTGCAAGACATCCCTGAAGAGAAGTCACATAGACCTACCTTGATAGATGGCCAGAAACCTGAACCTGAAGAAGCCATGTGGAGACTCCTGCCAATGCTGAGATGTTTACAACACCACTGGATCCAAAGACTTTCTACTCAATGGCTTGTGATCATCCTACGTTAGACCTCACTCCATGTGTTTCATGAGTCTGAAGAAGACTTTATAGACTTTATGTATCAGACATATGGGCTAATCTGACTTGTGGGCTTGGACTGTACTGAGCTGGGAGGCTTTCTCAATGTTCAATTCCTCTTGTATCTAAACCTCTCATATATATACATATATACACACACATATATATCTGATTATGAATTTGTTTCTCTAGTCTACCTGGACTAACACAGTGGAATGTGTGGATTTTATAGTGAGATGGTGCAGGGTTTAAATTAGGGACATGTGGCACTCAGGATTCTTGAGAAAAACTATTTCACAAAATGAACAAATAGGAAATAAACTGCATGGGGAAGAAGCTAAACCAGAGAAGATCTGATAAATAGGGGGAAATGAAGAAGTTAATGGACTGGGGCATTCAATGACATAATGAATATAAAGGATTAAGAGACTTGGGAGGAGTGTAGATCGCAGCCATTGGTAGAGATATTATAATTCACTTTCAAAGGTGGAGCAGTTGCAAGTGATGGCAAGGTCCAAAGTGCATCAGTGGGTGTGGAAGATTAAGATCATTGAGCGAATGAGGTAATGAACTGGAGTCTGGGAATTGAGTGAGCAATTTATTGAAAGTGTGAGTGTGTCAAACTCTTCTCTCTTTCCATCCAGAATGTAATAGTTGATAAATACAATAGGACCCAGTTGGGGAAGGTGGGTGGGGGTTAACTTATTACTGGATAAGTGAGTCATTGAAAGTAGTAGTGTCTCCCACACCCCTCTCTAACCATTAGTCTTAGAATTTGTGTATCTTGACGTACACACCCTGGCATTGTCAGAGAAGTGGCTTGACTACAGTCAACCAAACCTGGTGAGTCTACCAGGCAGGCATGAGTAGCCCAGCTGGTGAAGTAAAAGGAGCTCCTGCTCCTTCACATAATGAGAAGGGAGGGTGAGAGCTGACAGATTGCAAATCAGACTTGAGTAGGGTGAAGAGTGATTATGTGGCTTGTGAGACTAGAAATGTGACTCTCTAATGCTTAGTGTTGGGAGAAAATTCATCTTGCTACAACATAATTTTTACAGAAGCCAAATATCCAATTTGTGGCTAGAGCGAGTCTTGTAGAAAAGATTACCTAAGCCACCTGGATGATTTTGATGATCAGAGCAGCTTCTGGGAACTTTTTTTGATTACTTTGAGCATGCACTTTTTATATATTACAGGTATAATTAAACAATGCTAAGACATACATTTTTCATCTGTGGTACCTCTTTAGTTGGGGAGCTTTCTCCCCATTTTATGAAGCTGCTAGGACTTAGGAATTGTACTAGCTTGTCTAAAGGATGCTTCAGTCAAAACTGTTCTATACTTTCAAAAGTCTGATTGTTGCATCTCATGAAACAAAGCTCTGAAGAACTTGAGAATCATAAAGTTTATTATAAAACCAGTTAGTTGTCAGTAATACATCATGTATATGTCCAGGGGTCTATAGACTTCCTGGGTAGCCAGGTGAATGGATAGCGTTGGTGCTGAGGTCCTTAGCTTATGATGCAGGTATGATGATGGCAGAGATAGGGGTTGGAGTAACCAAAGGAGCCAGGGGTGCCAGATCATCTCCAGATTGAGCCCTATTTGATAATCCCCTTAATCATTAACATCTTAGCTTCTTCACACCCTATCTTGGGTGTGTGACTCTAGACACACAGACTTGGGGAGTAACTCTAGTTAGTCAGCAATCAAGATAACTTTATGGAAAAGAAAGCATTTGAATCAGCCCTCAACAGAATTTTGTTGAAAGAAGAGACACATGAACTGTACAGAATGGCTTGAGAATTGTTGAGTCTAGAAGGTTTCAATCTGCTGGAGGAGGGTAGAGGGAATTAATTTTATTGATGGACGATAAGCAGGATACGAAGCACCTTGACTTTAAGAATAGGTCTTTAGGCCTTGCTCTGAAAAAGTGGAGTCATCAAAAACTTTGAGGAATATACCCAAAATAATAATAATTGTTTTGTGTTAGACGATCTTTCTAACAGAAGCTGGAGAGGGGTACAGCAGACAGTAGTGTTACCTCTGCTTATAATTGCTTGTGAGAAGGAGCACAGGGCTCCCTTTTGACTTCCTTTACTGCTTTGCAAAGACTCAGGAACTCATCCTGCTTTGTTCTTTCTCCTGAGATAAACAGAGGCTGTGGAAGTGCAGCTCCTCACAGCCTCCCCTCCTCCTAGGAGTCCACCTCATCACTCCTTCTACCACCTTTCCAGATTAGTCTAGCTTCTTCTGGGGGCCATCTCAGAGGAAGGAGCTGCAACTTTGCCTTCTGTCTGTCCACCTGCTGCTCACTTCTCATCATCGTGATGCCACAGTTTTTACTTTCAAAATTTTGAAAAATCATATATCTCCCTTCCTTCAGGTTGACAGTAAAAGTGTTCATCATAAGTTGGAAGAGTTGCAGGGCTGAGCCCCGATGGCATAGTGGTTGTGTGCGGGACTGCGGCCCACTGGGATGGAGGTTTGATTCCAGCTCCACGGAGCAAAGGCTGGGCCTCCTACTCCCACCACCTGAGGGTGGTGATGCCCCCCCAAAAAACAAAAAAAACCAAATAAGTTGGAAGGTTGCAAAGGATATAATTAGATTGTTTTTTAACACTTAAAAAACATACCTATTGTGATCCAATGAGAGGATTTTTTAAAAGTTTGTGGAAGAAATGGAATTGAAAGACAATGGAATTTTTCTATGAGCTTTTGAATTACCCTCATATTTATGTCCTGGATTGACTGTGTCCTCCACCCCCAAACATGAGTCAACTCACCTGAGCCATGATTGTCAGTGATGTGACAGTTAAGAGGTGATATGATCATCTTCCACGTGTGATCTGATACAACGCCGAGCCAATCCATTATGAAGGAATTAAGGAGAAATGCAACACCCTTACTCATGTAAATGACCTGATCCAGTTTCCCTGGAGCCTTGGCAGGATAGAAAAGCAAGCAGAAAGGGACTTCAATAACACCAAGAAAGAGCTGAGAGAAGAGACCATTCTAAGGGGGCAATGTAATGGCATTAATTGTATCCATAATGTTTTACAACTATCTCCACTACAATTTCTTTTAAAAATTTCTTTACCATCTCAAATAAACACTGTACCCATTAAGCCATAGCTTTCTATCTCTCTCTTGATTCAAGTCCTGGCAACCACTTATCTACTTAATGCTGAACACACTTACCGATTCAATATATTTTATATAAATAGGATCACAGAATACTTGTCCTTTTGTACCTGGCTTCCTTCACTTAGCATATTTACCAGCCTCATTCATGTTGTTGTAGTGAACATTGGCACTTTAAGGTACAATGGTTAAACCTCTTCTAAAAACCTAATCGAATTAAAGTCACTATCACTGAGGCAACTTCAAATCACCATGATCCTATGGTCTCGTTTTCGAGACCATAGATCTTTTCAGTTACATCCTCATCTTTGACCCCAGAGTGGCTGGAAGCCTTGGCTACTTACTAATCTTGTGGTTAACAGCCCAATGGCTAACCCACAACACAGCTAAAGCTCCTTTAAATGGGACCATAAAACCCCACCCCCACCCCCACCCGGAAGAATGAACTTCAGAAGACAGCACTGGTGCTATAGCTTGGGGAGAGGAGCACATGGGGGAAGTGTTGGATTAGAGCACATGGGAGAAAAGCAGAGGGATGGAGAAGGGAGGTGAGGACATCATGACCCACCAAACTCTGAGGATAATGTTCCTGCTCAGAGCAGACAAAGCACAGGGAGGACCATAGGGCTGGCCCCATCACCAAACACAAGGTCCATCACTGAACCATGATGCTGCGGGGGACAATCCTGGAGATGCAGTGTGTGAATAGTGCACGGTCTGGCCCCATCATGCTGGGGCAAGGCACTGAGGATGTTCATCAGAGCAGCAGAGGGAGCAGACTGAGGAAATCCCCAGGGAATGCCAACAATATCTTTGGAAGATAGAGTATGGCACTCCATCAGACTCAACTGGAACACATTCCTAAAGGCCAACAAACAGACCTTGTCATTTTGTCAGTGGCTTTTTGTTACTGCTATTTTGTTCTTGCTTTCTGCTGCTGCTGTTGTTTTTTTGTTGGTTTTGACCTCCTTGTTTTATTTGGCTTTGCCTGGTTTTGGGACTTATTAATGTATCTGCATGTCTATCTAGATAAGATAGGCAGAATAAATAACTCAGAGAGGAAAAGAACAGTATCAATGGTACTGGGGGAGATACAGGAGAAGGGGAGATGGGAGAAAGGAAGGGGGTGAGGGGGCCAACCCAGGGACAAGGGAATAGCAAATGAACTAAATCAATGGAAGAAAGGTCCTAGGATGATTAGGGGGGATCAATCAAGAGCAATGTAGCAGCAAGGAATTACTAAGCCTGAGTATGGTCAAACATGATGGTGGGATAAGAGGGAAGTGAAAAGGAATAAGAAAAAGAACAAGAAGGCAAAAGACATTTATAGAGCCCTAAATATATATATATATATGTGTGTGTGTGTGTGTGTATATGTATATATGTGTGTGTGCATACACACAATGAGAGGGGAATAGAACTTCTATATATTAAGAATTAAGGTTGCATATGGACATTGGGCCTTTACATAAGTGCTCTATTAACACAAGAAAACTGCTCTAACAATCCAGCATTCTGTGTTGCTCACCTTCCTGACAAGATTGCTGAAGACAAAATGGATGCATAAGCTAATGTGGTGAAGAAAGCTGATGGTGCCTGGCTATCAAAAGATATTGCACCTGGGGGTCTTAAAGGCTTGAAGATAAACAAGTGACCATCTAGCTGAGAAGCAACAAAGCCCACATGGAAGAAGCACAGAAGTCTGTGTGATGATAAGGTGTCGATGAAATCAGGTATCAGGCTTCTAAGACTGCAAATAAAACCATACCCAAGGTGAATAGGGGGCAGGGCATGGAGTGGAGATCCAATGCTCATCTGTAGACAATTGGACATCCCCTCACAGAGGGGTCACAAGGAAGAGATGAGCCAGTCAGGGTGCAGCATAGTGCTGATGAAACACACAACTTTCCTCTAATTCTTTGGTCCTTCCTCTCCCCACTATCGTGGCCTCAATTCTACCTTAAAAATTGGACTAGATCAGAGCATGTACACTGCTACAGATAAGAGCCCAAAACATATGGAATTCAAGATAGATAAACCCTTGAGGGCCAACAATGAGAATAGAGATACCAGGAGGATTAGGGGAGAGTAGGGGCAAAAAGGGAGAATTGATCATAAAGATCAAACTAGAACCCTCTCCCAGTAATATGAATAATGGAAAAGTGGGTGAGGGATGATGGAGGATGATGTAAGATCTGTAAAAATATAATCTATAACTTATATGATGTTCATGAGGGAGGGTGGACAGGGGGGTGCAGAAAATGGGGAACTGATATTAGGGGCTCAAGTGGGAAGAGAATGCTTTGAAAATGATGATGACAGCAGATGTGCAAATGTGCTTGTAAAAAATTATAGTCTTAGAAACTCACCCTGTCTTAAAGGGTGGCAATCACCCATTCAATGAAGGTGAGTACTTTTTTCACAAAGACAGTCTTCAGTTAGATGGATTTTGATCAAGATTTTACTCCCATGATTAAAACAATGTTGTTTCTATCAGCATTTTGAATTGTCTTTTAGTTGAAGTTCTATATGATGCTATCCCATGATCATGAACCCTTCTTATTTTTTTGGGGGGGGGGCATCCCTGCCTTCTGGTGGGAGTAGGAGGCTCAGCCTAGCTCCTGGAGAGCTGCTGCAGTCCCGAACACAACCACTACACCACCAGGGCTCAGCCCAAATCCTTCTTTTGTAATGCAGAAGGATAACTGTGAGAAGAAGGGATGAAAGCAAAGGCTTCAACTTCAAATCCATTCTTATGGAGATCAAGGTTAGGAAAGAGTTGAAATGGGTCTTGGATTAGGAACTGGATTCCCTTTAAGTAACTTCCCTTAAATCGATCATTCAAGGATTCTTGGAAAGTCATCGTGTAGCCCCATAGATACTTTAATGCAAAGATGACTTGTAATAATAGGAATGAGTTATAATAATAGGAATAATAGTTATGGTACAATATGTGTCATATGTATTTACTGATCGTGGTCATATTAGATCTATGAAAGTAATATTGTTTGATCTAAGCAGAGTCCACATTTACTTTAATTGTGTTTTATTATAGGTCAAAAATAATTTAATATCTTGAGAAGATAGATCACTTAAGAGCTCCTCTACCTAAGACCTAATAAACACAAAAGCAATGTGTTTGAACCTGAAGGAGTATGAAGAAATGGAGCTTTAAACAATGGCTGTGTGCTATTGAACTAATTTCAACATGTATTCAATATGGCAGAGTAGACTGCCTCAGGTTTCCCAGGTTCTACTCTTCATTGGAACAAATTGCCAGGACTTTTCTTCTGTGGTGCTCTTGTTGGGTTCAAATAATCAAATTTCTGGTTATTGGCTAAACACATAAGCACTATATCAGGAGTTAAATATTGGTTACCTCCAATATCATAGCATGTGAACAATGGCTGTTGTTAATGTTGGGTGCCTTTTACTTGGTTCCAATCCTTTGTGACATGATGTATAATAGAAAGAAGCACTGCTTGGTCCTGCACCACCCTCATGATTGTTCCTTTACTTGAACCCACTGCTTTAGCCACTGTGTCAATTCATCTCCTTGAGGGTCTTCAACTTTTTCAATGCTTCCCTACCTTACCAAACATTATGCCCTTCTCCAGAAACTCATCTCTCCTGAAAATATGTCCAAAGCTTGTAAGACTAAATCTTTCCATTCTTGCTGCTAAAGAGCACTCTGACTTTAACTTCTTCCGATACAGGTTAGTTTGTCCTTTTTGTGGTCTATGGTACTTTCAATATTCTTCTCCAGCACCACAATTTGAATGTATCCATGCTGTTTTAGTCTTCTTTATTCAATGTCCAATGTTCACGTGCATGAGACTATTGAAAATACCCCAAATACCATTGCTTGGGTCAGGCGCACTTCTGTTCCTTGCTTTTCAACTGTCCAAAGAGGATTTGTGCAGCAGATTTACCCAGTGCAATGCATCTTTTGATTCCTTGCCTGATGCTTCCATGAGCATTGGCTATGTGTTCAAGCAATATGAAATCTTTGACAACATCTCTCTCTTCTCCATTTATGTTACCTATTAGTCTCATTGTGAGGATTCTGTTTTTCTTTTCATTTGCTTCCATTCCTCATTTCTGCAAGCAAGGTTGTATCATCTGCATATGAAGGTTATGAATAACACTTTCTTCAATCCTGATGTTTCATTTTTATTCCAAAATCCAATTTCCTTGGCTATATGTTCAGCATAAAGTTTGAATAAGTATGCTGGGAGAATATAATCTTGACATACACCACTTCTACTTAAACCATGCAGTATTCCCTTGTTTTGTTCTCCCAACTGCCCCTCGATCCATGTGCAAATTCCACATGAACACAATGAAGTGATCTGGACAAATGAAGTGATTTGTCTCATGGCTATCCATAGGTTATTATGATCTGCACAATAGGATGTCTCAGGATAGTCAATAAAACACAAGAAAACATCTTTCTGGTATTTTCTGCTTTCAGACAAGATCCATCTGACACAATAACTATACACTTTGTTCCACATTCTCTTCTGGATTCAGCCTGAATCTCTGACAGTTCCCTGTCAATATCATACTGCAACTTTTTTGGGTGATCTGGAAAGTTTTACTTGCATGTTTTATCATGGCTATTGTTCTATAATATCAGTATTCTGTTGGGTCACCTTTCTTTGGCATGGACACAAATATGAATCTTTTCCAGAGAGTTCACTCAATAGCTATCTTTCAAATTTCCGGGCATTGATGAATAAATGCTTCCAGTACTTCATCAGCCTGTTGAAACATTTCAATTGATAGTCCATCAATTTCTGGATCCTAGGTTTTGGCTAATATTTTCAATGCATATTGAAGTTTCACCATTGGTTCTTGCTCATATGCCACCTCCTGAACTGGTGAAGGGTCAAGTAGTTATTTCTGGTACAGTGGCTCTGTATTCTTTTCCATCTTCTTTTGATGCTCCCTACATCATTTAATATTTTGCTTATAGGATCTTTTAATATTTCTACTCAAGGCTTGAAGTTTTTCTTTAGTTTTTTCAGTTTAAGATATGCTGGGTGTGTACTCATTTGGTTTTCTAAGACTAGGTCTTTGCACATTTCATTAATAATATTTTATTTTGATTTTAGTGCTATGCTTTGAAATTTTCTGTTTAGCTCTTTGATCATTTCTTGCACATGCCCTAGCTGCTCTGTGAATAAGAGCAAGTTTCAGAATCTCTTCTGGCAGGCAATTTGATCTTTTCTTTCTTTTCTGGGTTTTTAGTGACCATTTGCTTTATTCATGAATGATAGTCTTGATAGCAGCTCATAGGTCACCAGATCTCCTATTATGAGTGGTCACTGCATCAAATCTGTTTTTGGGATGTTCTCAAAATTCAGTTGGGATGGATGCAAGGTCATATTTTGGTTCTTATAAATTTGTTTGAATTTTTTTCAGCTTCATCCTGAACTTTCATATGAGAAATTATGGTCCGTTCCACAGGCAGCCCTTGGTCTGGTTTTAGCTTCTCCATCCTCTCTACCCACGTGTCTAGTCAGTTTGATTTCTGTGGTGTGTTAGTCCAGGTAGACTGGAGAAACAAATTCATAAACATGCATATGGACATAAGGGAAAGGTTTATATGCAAGAGGAATGGAACACTGAGAAAGCAAGACTTCTCAGAATTCACAGGAGAAAGCCATACCCACACAGAGACCTCATTGCCTATCTCCAAATTGACAGGCTAGATTCCATGCCTACCCACCCAGTGCTGAAATTTACACAGATCGGTGAGTGTCAGTTGTGGATTTCTTCTGGAGAACTCCATGTACACAGTCACAATTTTTGTTAGTGAAAAAGGTATTTGATATGAACAAGTGACTAATGTTGCAAAATTCTATCACATAATCTCCAGCTTCATATCTATCACCCTAAGGCGATATTTTCCAATGTTTGCATTAATTAAAAAAAGATTTCTCTTGTCTATTTTTTCTCCTACATCATTATTGATCTTACTTCATTTTTTGCACTTTGAATTTTTCTACTTGAAACTGGTGTTAAATTTTCATACTTCCATAAGGTCTGACCTTGGGAGCTTCCCAGCCAACTCTTTACAAGCCTGTGTTAGTCCGGGTAAACTAGAGAAACAAACGCATAGACATGCACATGGATATAAGGGAAAGGTTTATATGCAAGAGGAATGCAACACTGAGAAAGCATCCCAACCCAGTCCAGTCCAAAGTAGTAAGCCCGATATTAGCCCATAAGCCCGATATCAGTCTATAAAGTCTCCTTCCGACTCACGAAGTCACAGGCCAGTGGGTGCAGAATCCTGGTGCCGGCAAGGTTCTCCCCATGGCTCCTCGCTTCTTGGGCTCAGGGTCCACCAATAGCATCCCGTGGTGGTAGAAGCAACTCAGCGCTGGCAGGGGTCTCCAGGTGGCTTCTCCAGCTTCAGAGGTCTGGTTCCATCAGGATAAAGCTGGGTGGCTTGTCCTCCAGCTCCCCCAGCTCCTGTGACACTGCCATCTTGTCTTGCCCATAGTTCGTTGTCTCTCAGACTAACTCCCAACAACTGGGGAGATAGTTTCTCATCTCTACCAGGGAAATATCACGAGATTTCCCAGAAGTCTCAGGAGAAAGCCATGCCCACATAGAGGCCTCATTGGCTACTCAATGGCTATCTCCAGATTAACAGGCTAGACTCCACCCCTACATCTCAATCATGCAGCTAACATTAGCACATGACTGCCACAACCCTTTAGAAGTTCTTTTGTTTTTTTGAACTGGTAATCTTTAAACTCCTGAACAACCACAGATTTATCGGTCAATCTCAATAAGCCCGAACCATAATTTCCATTGACATGTCAAACTATATCTTGCCCCAGTCTTTGCTAATTTTGCATGATGACCTCAGTTTCTCCCTCACATCATCTGCAGCTGTTTGTCCAAAGTCAATAGGTATGGTGACTCCAATCATGACTTGGAGAGGCTTAGTCTCATTTCCATGGCCACTTTGTCACTTATATAAGCCTCCACATTCTCAAGAACTGGTTAGTGACTTCTTGAATGCAAGACAGGCCTCAAAAGATTAATAAGCAAGGTTAAAATTTAACATATTATCATTTGATCTTCCTTGTGATTCATTTTAACTTGCTCTAGTGTTTAAAATTTCTGCTTTATTTTCAAATGAGATTTCTATCTGCTTTACTTTATTGTTTTTGTTACTTCTATTTGTTTTAAAATAATTTTCTGTATATAAAATCCAGGATAGGTAAAGCTGGATTGGTGTTTCCTTATGGGTCAGGCAGGGAAAGCCAGGGAGAAAAAGGGGTATGAGAATGAAGAAAATGTTCTAAAAGTGATGATGGTGATGACTGTATACCTCTTTCTGATGCGACTGAACTCCTGAATTGTATGATATACGAATTACATGCCAATAAAACTGTTGGAAAAAAGAAAACTCTGTTTCTTGCCACAACCACCATGCTTTTGGAATTAGAGATTAGAAACAACCCCACATTGATTTGAGTGGAGGTGCTTATTGCCTATGATTTACTAGCTGGAAAGTACCCAGACACCCCACAGTACCACGTACACAGAATCGTGTGGTCTACAATGACATTATCACCCCCAATGCAAAAGCTGCATTTTCTTCCCTTTGCCTGGAGCATGCTTTACCTGGTTAACACCTGTGGATAGTTGCAGATGCAGCCCAGAAGGCAATAACTCATCCTGAAAACCTCCCTCTGTTCCAAATTTCTCCCTACATTCCTGAACCCTTGCCCTGCAAAAGTGTCCTCCCTGCTACCACCACCCCCACCCCCACATGGAGAAGAGCTTGGCAGCACCTGCAGTCTCCTTGCTTGAGGGAGCGGCCTTCTGCCATGGTATCCATTTGGATCATGTTATGGGCACCACCATCATGGACCTGCAGGAGGAATTCCCATTGAGGATGCAAAAGAAATTTATGTAGGGGTGGCATCTGACCTATAGCTACATGTGGAGGAAGGGAAGTTATCGTCATCAGCTGCCCAAGACCGGTTCCTAGGAGACTGAGGTTCGACATGCTCCACCCCACCACACCTGTCCCTCACAAATCCCCCCCCCCCCACACACACAGCTGACTTCTATAATTCCTTGCAATGGCCACACAGAACTCTTAGATGAGTTCTCAGCTCAGTACTATGGAGTTTATTAAGGAAGTTAACAAGTTGCAATTCAGGTGAGAAATGCTTAGGAATGCAGTTATTCAGTCAGGACAGTTAGTATCTTCTCTTCAGTGCCCACAGACAGACATCCATGTGACTCTCTAAGCCTGGCCTCTGTTCAGTCCAGCCAATATTCTGAAACACATAAGGCTGCCAATACCTGCCCAAAGCATACGCCACTGCACTATGAACCTCAACCCAGAGGCTTTCGTCTCCAGCTCTTGGGTCAGTAAGCTCCCAACATTAAGTGCCCAGAGGCACCACACTCTACAAGCCACCCTTCGACCCCAAACACTCAGCTTTACTTTTGCTGTGGCCCGGGGAGTCTGCCCCACTGTCTCAGGCTCTGACTTCTAGTGTGGCTCCTGCTGCTCTTCTGCCATCCCACCTTTGTCACCACACCTCTCAGATCAAGGAGGTTCAATGTGCAAGGATATTGGGGTCCAAAAGACGAACTCCATGCCTGGGTGTCCCTTTACACTGATAGTGAAATCCTCTTTCGTGCATTTGAGATGACTGATTTTATATCTAGGGGGATGGCAATCAAAATTAACTCTGCTAACAATCACTCTCAATGGAATCATATAGTCCCATCTGTTGTGCTCCCCTCTGCCTATTCAGTTCTATCAGGAACACAGAGGTCATGTGGTAGCAGAAACAAAAGCAGAGTCCGTAACCACCATATTAAACAATTCACGGTATTCCAGCTCTGTACTATTGGATTCAACTCCCTCCCCACCATCTCTGAAGAGATGATAAGGCTTGGATTAGTTGATTAGTTTCCTCAGCCTGTTTATGTTACAAAATACCCCAAATTGGGGCTTTTAAAGTGACAGAAATTTAATTTTGCACATTTCTGGAGACTGGACATCTGAAATCAAGATGGCAACAGAGTCATATCTGATGACTTGAATACTTGCTCATGGTCTTCATTCTCTAATATGTCTCGGTCACAATCCTTAGAAATTTTAACACCCATGCATAAGCCGTTTAGCATCCTTGCCTTTAGCTGTCTTCCATCGAATAGAATTTATTTTATTCTACTCTAGCTACCCTGTCTCCTAGTCACTAGGGCTTAATATGGTCATTTCCAGTAACTGGATACAATTTGAGATGCCAAGCTTCCAAGTATCTGTCATCCTTCTTTGTAAAATGGATATGAATCTTGTAGAAAATATTTTATTGTGTTTTGGGTGAAGGTTTAGCTTCCAAATATGCCCCACCCCTTTGTTGGGCTTCTTCTCTTTCACTTACCCTCAGTGTTACCAAGCCCAATGTCCTCAGGGGATGGGTTCTTCCAATAATATGACTCAAGTGTTTGATATTAACGTTCACTTTTATGTGAGCAATGTGGTCATACTTTTGTCAGCAGTTTGGTGTTATAGATTTTGAATGGAGCACTTTACCCATGGGAGAGAAGCACTGGCACAGCACATTGCTTAGTGGTTCTCAATCTTCCTAAGGCCTTCACCCTTTAATACAGTTTCTCATGCTGTGGTGACCCCCCCAGTCATAAAATTATTTTTGTTGCAACTTCATCACTGTAATTTTGCGACTGTTATGAATCAGGTGATCCCTGTGAAAGGGTCATTCATCCTTCAAAGGGGTCATGACCCACAGGTAGAGAACCACTGGTAAGGTATTCGATGGCCAACGAAAAAGTGGTTTTGAGCCCATCAGTGACTCGGTGGACAAGAGATGTGGCAGTTTGCTTTTGCAGAGATTTAAAGTTTGGGAAACTTTAGCCGTTTCACAGGCTAGTGTGAATCAAAATCAGTTCCATGACAGTAGATGGATACTCCTTTACCTTGCATGCCTATTAATTTGCTAAAAACTGGCCTTTGGGTAGGCCTTAAATTTAAAGAATAGTTCAGGGCAATCACCTTCAGGACTCTATTAGACTTCAGTCTTCCAGTAAATCTGGACATTTTTATTGAACATTGAATCCTCCTTAGTTCTAACAATGGCCATCTACTGTGGCTCTGATGGGAGCATCTTCAGTGGCTGAGCGTGACCTTGGCCTTCTGTTCTCAGCATAGAGGAGGTCATGTAGGTGACTAGCCATGTGGACTAATTTCTCCTCTGAGACTTTGGTTTCCTTCTCTCCCCTTTGTTCCCAATGAATAGAGGCCAATGATTGTATCTTAGATGGTTCCTCATAAGCTTTTGAAGTCTGCAACACTATTGCCCAAAATATGTAGGATGCTCAAAATGAGCTTTGTGAACTATATCATGCTAATTGACTGAGTTGTTCCAAAAGAGTAATGGCTTCAGTCTTAAAACCAAAAAGAATACTATTTTGCAAGGTATTTGGTTATATGTATGAGAAATAAAACTGTCCTCTATGGACACATGTGTGCCATAATTCTCTTTTTATGTATATATAGATTTTTTAGATATATAAATCTGTTTATGTGTATATATATATTTTTCTGTGCATACATACATACATATTTATACAGAAACCTACCCGTACCTCTATGAGGGGATTTCAAAAAGTTCTTGTAAGTGTGAAATTAAAACGTTAGGTAGTGGGATAGGGGGTTGTTCCTCTCCACACCTAGGGGCCCCGTACAGGAATTTGGGAGCCAATGAAGACAAAGGGACATGAGCCCAAGTCAGGTGGGTGGTGCACCTGGATTGGCTCAAACTAGGCCAGGTGAACTTAATTCAGGCCAGGGGCTAGTATCAACTAGTATCATCTACCACGCCTCCCAACTGACAGCACTAAAAGCCAGAACCTGGAGACCCGAGCCCTGTCCCTTCAGCTGCTCCTCTGCTTTCTGCTCAGCTGGACTGTGGTCTCTCTGGTCTCAGGCCGCCACGTGTGGGTGTGCAGTCCCATGAGGGTGCCTGTGTTTGGTGACTGTGAAGCCTGAAACTTTATCTATCC
This sequence comes from Nesogale talazaci, assembly GCA_004026705.1. Taxonomy (NCBI): domain Eukaryota; kingdom Metazoa; phylum Chordata; class Mammalia; order Afrosoricida; family Tenrecidae; genus Nesogale; species Nesogale talazaci. The sequence goes on along the minus strand of PVJH01014742.1, from coordinate 10,081 downwards.
TTTATAAAAACCCACTTGGATCATAAACCAGACTTCGGTATGAATTCTTCCCTGTACAAGTCAAGAACTGAGGTATGTCACACCCTAGAAACCTAACAAAAACATAATTTCCCCATAAGCTTTATGAAGTTCTACTGTAAATGCATATACACCTATAAAGATGACAATAGACTTATTTTGAGGTTATTGTTAGTGTTGTTTCCAAGTTACATATGTCATACTCTTTCATACAAATAACCTTTTCTCTTGTGCATTTCTTAGTGGTGTTGCTTACTTTGGTCTAGTTTTACTAGCATAAAAATTATCAAGTATTTATGATCTAGAGCCTAGGTTTACAAAGTTATCAGCCTCTTAACAGCGAAATAAATAACTCAACGATTATCTGGCAATTAAAAATGTTGTGTTATAACACTTAATCTAGTATAAAATACAGGTGTGTGCTTTTGCAGGACCCCCACCCCTGATGTGTTCTAAGAACCATATTGCCCACGTTGGGAAACCCTGATCTAGGGAGTGATTCTCTCTGTCAATCCCTGTCCCTGGTGACCGCCAATGAATATTGGACTCTATGTCTATCTATTATTGTCTTCTTATGAATGTGACATCATAATTGGAGGAAGGCTTATTAAAAACATTTTCTAGTCAGATGACACAATCTTACTTGCAGAAATTGGGGGGAGTTTGAAGCCCTTTCTGATTAAGATGAAAAGTTGCAGTCTTCAGTATTGCTTACAACTTAATCTAAGAAGACCAAAATTCTCACAACTGCATCAATCAGAAATATCATAATAAAGAGAGGAAAGATTGAAGTTGCCATTGTGTTAGCCTAGGTCAATTAAAGAAACAAATTCAGAGACACTTGTATATATAAGAGAGAGCTTTATATTAAACAATAAGTGTCAATTAAGAAAACATCTCAGCCCAGTCCAGATCAAGCCCACAATAAGTCTAATATTAGCCCATACATTTGATACTAGTTTCTTTTTTCACTCACACAGCACATGCCAAATGCAGGAAGGTGGGTAGAAAGGCTTGTGGATCCAGTGGTGGTTGAAGCACCTCATTGCTGGCAGGGAGTTTCCACAGAGTTCTTCCAGTTCTCGGAGTGCATCCTCCACAGGAGAATGAAGCAGACAGAGTGAGGGAGTAGCCTCTTCTGATAGCAGGAGATAGATAGATAGATAGATAGATAGATAGATAGATAGATGATAGAGAGATAGAGAGATATCTATGAAGTTCTCAGAACCCTCACACCCACCTAGAGACACAATCAAGCTGTAACCTGATTGACAGGCCAAATTACATCCCTTCACTCTATTTATCAAGCTGACCTGACATTAGGAAACTACTACAACAGTTACTGTAAATAGTTCTGTGACGAACAAGAGTGAGGACATTTATATTCATATCTTGGCTTTTATTTATGTAGAATGTTTACTAAGTAAAGGGATTTATGAATCATAAATTATTTCTATTTACAACTTTTTGGTGCAGTAGCACATCAATGAAACACACTAATTTCTCTGATTCCTTGAAGCATCTTCACCCTGCAAATCCAAGACCTCAGTGCTGCTTCCCAGTTCAGACTAGGCCAGAACATATACACAAGTACAGAAAGGGATGGGAGCTCTTGACACAGAATCCAGGAATAGAAGTGGAATAGTGATACCAGAAGGTAAAAGGGATGAAGAGGAGAGAAAGGGAGAAAGGAGGAACCAATCACAACGAGTGACACATAACCATACACCTCACTACAGGGGGAAGAACAACAGAAATCATGAGAAGGGAAATAGCCATCAGAGTGTGAGATGAAAATAATAACAATGTACAATCATCTATCGGGGGTTATGAGTGGGGGGAGGAAAGAGCTGATTCTAGGGCTTAATAGAAAGTAAATGTCTATAAAAGAATGAGGGAAACGTGTACAAACATTCCTGATTCATGATTCATTCCTGATTGATGCATAGTTTGCAATGAGTTGTTTGAGCCTCCGATAAAATGATTTAATATGAATAACTAAATAAAGAGTAGAATATTTCTTTAACAAAAGTCATATGTTATTTGAAAATGCTAGAAGATTTGAAAATCATTGACCTAGAAGTTCAGCAGTTTAGTTCAATCTAAATGTAGATTGAATTGTGTCTTTCAATCAGAGAAAAACTCAATAAGATAGATGGATAGATAGATTTTTGATAAACAGATTTATTACTTTGAATCTGTTTATGAGATTGCAACTAAATAAACCTGAAGACATGGAGCAGGCAGCAGAAGGTGAGAGCCAATGCTGCTGTCCACTGGAGGTCTTTCTCTTTCCTCAACAAAACCCAAGCTTTGCTCTGAAGACCTTTCAATGGACTGGATCATATCTATCCAGATTATCCAGGATAATCTTATATAGAACCAAATGAATATAGATATTAATTACATGTGCAAAATGCTTACAGAACAACGTCTAACTCAATGTTTGAATAACTTGTGATATAGCTTAACCAAGGTGACTCATAAAACTAATCATCACATCTAGTTCAGCAAGAAACTTTTCCAAAAGTTTGAAATGGCAAACACTCTTTTTTTTTAATTTCTTTTTTTCCCAATGATTTTATTGGGAGCTATTATATTCAATACACCATTTGTATCAAGCAAATTTTTACACATGTTGCCATATTCATTTTCAAATATTTTCTACTTGAGCACTTGGTATAAGCTCCTCCCCCCCTTTTTAATGAATCATTTTATTGGGGGATCATACAATTCCCATCACAATCCATACAAACATCAATTGTATGCAGGCTTAGCACACATTCTTATCCTAAATTTCACACTTACATCAGTGGGATTGCCAGAATTTCAAATAAATTTTTTCTCCTCTTCTTTGTCTCTCAACTATATGTTTCAAATAATCAATAATTCTCATAGGTTTTCTTGAGAATTATTGCTTATGTTCCTCTCCTTCCTCTGTACCCTCATTTATTAGTCTCATTCTGATGCTTTCAGATTTTCCCAACTGGAGTCTCTTGTTCTAATGTCATTAACATTGTCCCCCAAACATAAGAAAATTTTATTTTCCCAATATTATTTCTAACCAGAATATAATTATCTTCAAGTCTAAATCTCTTGTCCCACACGCTTATCTTGTGCTATTCTTCTTTAAATTGTTGTTAGTTGCATAATTGGCTTCTGACTTTTGGAGACTCAGTGTATTATGGAACTAAGAACTCCCCACTTCTGCACCAGTTTCATGACCTGTTTCAGACAGAATTGTTGTCTGTATGTTTATCTTTCAGAAGGAGAGGTCTAGGACTTTTATTTTATTCAGACACTTTGTGATGGACTTGAAATTCCAACCTTGCAGTCAAGAATATTAACTTTCTGTGTCATTCAGAGACTCCAGATGTTAATACATATTGTTATTGATAGAAATAAATAAGCATGTAATCAGTAGAACAAGCTAAAGGCTAAATAAAGGAAACAACTCAATCATTTCTCTTGATTGAAAAACTGTTCCAAGGGAAACTTGAACGTAGGAGAGATCATATGCTTCAACCATAGGAAAAATAATATAAAACATAACACTCCTTCCCTCCTTTGTCCCAGTTGCTGCACACAGCCTAGCTGTATACCTCATTTCTCTGTGGCATATGAATTAGCTTATATTCAACTGTTTTCTAACTGGAAAGAAACAAAGGATCAGGTGGATTAACTTAATAGAACACACACTCATTTCCTCTCCTATGACTTCACACTCTCCTTGCTGGGTTATCAGTCAAATGGATTGAGATTAGCATGTGTGCTTCACTGTACGGTTTTTACTCCACAGGTAACTCCTCAGCATCCAGCAGAGTAATGAAGCAAAGTGCAGAACAAACACCAACTGAGAGAGTGTTAGAAAGCAAATGCTAGAACTCTTGAGAATGCAGATGAATTGCTAAACATGAGACTGTTGTGCTGTGGTTTGGAAAAAAGAAGAGAATCTATGAGATTAACAGAGAAGTGCTGGTTCAGTGGAGGAAGTCTTGCCTTTCATGGAGGACAACAAGGCTCAAATTCCCGGTCAATGCATCTCATACACAGGTGCCACCTGCCTCTCTACCTATTTGCCACTGGTAGCTTGCAGGGTTTTTTTGAAGTGGAGCAGGTTTCCATGGAGTTTCTTTTTTTACTAAGATGGATAGGGGGGAAAAAACCCATTAATCTACTTCCAAAACTCAATCAATACAAAATCCTACAGATCATAACAACCCTATCTGCTGCAGATCCTGAAGATGACAGAGAGCTGAGTAGTTTTTAGTTCCATTGTACATTGAATCTCCAAAAGCCAGGAGCCAGCCATGCAGCTAACAGCAGCCTGGAGGTGAAGTCTATGCTGGAGAAGAAGGCATCCCCTTAGAGAGGCGTTGCAGGTAGGAGACGAGCCAGTCAATGTACAGTGTACCAACAACAAGATGTGCAACTTTCCCCTAGTTCTTAAATGCTTCCTTCCAACCACTATCATGATCCAAAGTCTACCTTACAAATCTGACTAGACTAGGGGATGTACACTGGAGCTGGAAACATAGGGAATTCAGGACAGATGACTCCTTCGGGACCAGTGGTGATCGTGGTGATACTAGGGATCTACATATAACCTCCTTCCTGGGGTATGAACAACAGGGAAGTGAGTGAAGGGACACACTGGACAGTTTAAGATATGACAAAATAATGATAATTGGCAAATAATTAAGAGTTCATGAGGGAGGGTGAATAGGCAGAGCTGATAATGGAGGCCTAAGTAGAGGTAGGATGGTTCAAGAATGACGATGGCAACAAATGTGCAAATAATGGTCTGCATATGATTGATGTATATACTGATCATGATAAGAGTTGTATGAGCCCGCAATAAAATTATTTTTTTTAAATGATGTGTTAATCTGGGTAGAGAAACATATTCAGAAACACTCATATGTGTAAGAGAGAATTTTATATCAAAATGTCATTATACATCAATAAAACATCCAAACCCAGTTCAGATCAAGTCTATAACTTTGTTATTATCCCATAAATCCATGAATTCCTCTGCAGATGCACACAGCACATGCTATGATGCTGAATGCAGGAAGATCACCAAGTGGTTAGGGAAAAGTCCTGTGAATTCATTGGCAGCGGACGCATCTCCAGGGCTCTCCGGCTGCCATCAGTGAAGCTCCATGTGGCCTGTCAACAGGAAGGTGAAACACACCAAGAGAATATGCTCCGCCCCCCTCCCCGCCTTCAGGAAGGAAGAGAGGACAACTCCCAGAATCCTCATGAGAAGACCACATCCACAAGCAGGCATCAATCAGGATATGACCTGATTGACAGGCCAGACTCCACCCCTACAGCTTATATATGAAGTTGATAGGAAATTATGTAACTATCATAACAAGATAAGCATGTGTGATCTGAAGTTTAGATTTGAAGACTTTTTTTTGACACACTATTCTGGTTGTGAGCAACATTGGGAAAACTATTTCAGTTTATTTTGGAAAAATGTTAATGAGACAAGAGCAGAGATTCCAGTTAGTCAAGTATGAGTGCAAACTTAAGGTTCTATAATTTATCTCCTCTACTTGATCTGCAGGTTCTAAGATCCATTATAAAAAATTCATGCTTAAAGAGTTTAGTAAGGAAGTTAATGAGTAATGCCAATGAGAAATCCACAGGGTAGTTGTTTACCAGGACATGTAAAAAGTTTCAGATCTGGCAATAATTGCCTAAAGGTGCAGGTCGCTCTGCTGTAAACCTCATTGCAAAGGCATTCAGATCAGGCATGGGTCAGCAAAATCTGCTCCTGGCCTCAAGTGCCCAGAGGCAACCCCCTTCAGTAAGCCTCAACTCAAAAGCCCTCAGCTACACTTCCACGAGTCAGCAGATTCAGCGTACCCAGTTAATTGCCCAGAGGCACTTCATTCTGCAAGCCGGCATCCTGCACCATTTGTGAACTTGCTCTGAACCTTGGAGAGTTCATCATTCTGTTCCATGTTCTGACTCCTGGTTCTGCTGCTGCTTGTTTGGTGCTACGATTGTCATCTGGATCCTGGCAATTCGCAGCCTAGTAATCTCGGATCCAGAAGACGCTCTCCACCCTTGCTTCTTGCTGGTCACGTTATCTCTCCTTCTGTTTCTGAGAGGGCTTATTTTATACCGCAGGATGGCACACCAAAGAATCCTGTTCGTAATTACCCACTGGTGAATCCTATCAGTATTTCTTTTATCTTCTAATCAGATCCATGCAAATGCGACTTTGGCTAGAAGAGCCACATTAAATAATTCACTGACCCTGTAGCATGATAGAACCATGATGTAAAAACTTGATTTCCTGTCGGTGACTGGTGCCTCTGGGTACAGAGGAAGGGGAGAGACATGTATAATAATACTCAAGCAAACACACAGGAATCTCTGACTACTTGAAAATTACAATGGAGAGACCAAAGGGGGAAAGAAAAACCAAGAAACTGAACTTCTGGAAGTGCCACTGATGTAAATGTGAAGTTTTGGATAGGAATTGTAGTTCATATTGTTTGGCAAACTCTCTTGTTAAGCCAGGTTTAATGGTTAGTTATATATATTACCTTGGCTAGACTACATCCCAAGTTATTCAGTCAATCATGGATATAATATCTTGTAAGCATTTGTGTATGCAATTGACATATATAATCATTTGATTTTATATAAAGGAGATTATTCTGGATCATTAGAATAGCTTCGATCCAGTCATTTTTCGGCCTTAAGAAGCAAAGCTTAGGTTTCCCCGAGAGAAAGGAGAAACACCTCTCCTGTTGTGATGGGTAGGTTTGTTATGCCAACATGGCCACAGAAGATTGGTGGCTCTGTTGTGATGGCTCGGCCAATGAACACATGGGATGAATTGAAGGGTAGAGATAGGAAGGAAGGGCTCAGCAAGTCCCACCTTCTCTTTTGCTTTCAGATTTTCAGACCAGCTAGCTGCTTTGTTCATCCCGTTCCTCGACCTCCAAGCAACACTACCCATGGGGCACCTAATTGTGGACTGTGGAACTGTGAGTTGAGGTTCCTTCAAACCCTACTTTGCCACGCTCCTGGGATATACATCTCTTGAGCTGGGGACTGTTGGACTCTGTCCATCTGGCTGACTGTTGGTGACCTGCTTTGCTGTTTGCTGCCTGTGACCAGATAGCCTGGATTGCTCAACAGAGGACTACTCAGCGGCCCTCAAGACTCAAAGGACTGCTGGTCTTCTAGCTGTCTCACGCAAGTGAGTTGCACCGAGCAATTTGTACTGCTTTATAGATTGCTTAACTGTTTCTTTCTTATATCTTATATACCCTTCTCTCTATATAAATATATAAAGAGAATTACTAGCTTCCTGGTTTTATTTCTCTAGAGAACCCTCTCTGACACATTTGTGAAGTATAGTTCAGAGTTGACTCAATGGCAAATCATATTGTTAACGAACAGTCAATTAGATAAATTTTTGGTCATGTGCAATATTGTTTCTTTAAGATAAAAGTCCAAAAATGGAATTATCTGATGGAGGCATATGTAAAGCAATAAAGCTGTTTTTTCATAAGTCTTGCCAATTGTCCTCCAATAATTTCTTGGGAATTCATCTTCCCTTTGGAGGTTTGTAAGTGCTGCTTCTCTATCATGCAGTTAGTATTTTGTCAATTCACCAGGATAAAAGTTTATTATTTTTAAGCTCATTAATAATGCTCAACATAGATTGGCAATCTTTATTTCTTTTGTAATAGTATTTAAGAGTATATAAAGTCAATGAGTATAATATGAAATGGGATTCTACTAAAACATTTTTTAATCCCAAATCAGACCATATTCAGAAAATTTGAGAGCCATAAGTCTCTTCAGATTGGAGTGATATTAATTGTTTATATTAGGCAATTTGTTAAGTTTAAATTATTTTCATCTTCTCTCTGCATTTTTAACTACTTGTGCAGAAAGCTTACCAGGAAATTAAGATTTATCAGCTAATACCTAAAAAAATGTTTTATGAGCCTTAGGTAAATTTCTAATTTTGCACAGTTTTCTCATACAATTAAAATGACTACAAGCACTAAAATCAGAAGGGGAGAAAAAGAAGAGAAAGAGAGAGAACTATTGAAAAACAGCATTTCCTTAGATGCTGAAAATCAAGTCAATGTTCTGGACCACGTGACATACAGTGCTGTAAGGAACAGAATCTTTGTTGCATGAATTTCTAGTTTGGAATGTCAGGATGAATATTAATTACCTCACAAATTTTATTCCTCTGCACTAGCTTTTAAGGTGCAGCAAATGGGTTTGTAATGGCCCAGATATGAAAGCAAAACTACAAGAGACAATTAAGAACAATTTACTTAAAGTGTGTGTATTTTCCCTTCCAGGGATTTGGATATGTGAATTCTAACTTTCAAAAAGAGCAGTCTGTCTATTGATCTAATGATATAAACTGAATGTTGCAAGCTGCAGAAAAGAATGAATAGATTTGACAGAATCTGAGTGAATTCTCTCCAAATTATGAAAATAAGAGCCTTTCATTTTCTACATATTTTTATGAAGAAATAATGTATCTTGGCTAGAATGTTAGTCAGGAATAGATTTTGAAAGGCCTGCAAGACTTCTTTCTGATAGTTCAAAACTTATGGTGGGAGAGATTTTATCATTTTGAAAGTTGAGGGAATGTTAAATCATGTTAATTAAATGAGACATTTTCCTAACCAGAAAGTGATTGCATTGGTCTAATTAAGGACTGAATTCTTATTTCCAGGTGTAGAGCTTCTGAAAATGGCCCTTTTTATCTAGAACACAAAATCACAAACATGGGTGAAACAAAAAGGTAGTGATTTAATACATATCTCTTTCAACCTTTCTGAAAAGGAGGGGTCATAATTCAAACATCTTGGTTTCCTTTTTTGTTTCTTAGTGCTGCTAAGGCAGAAATACCACAAGTAGGTAGCCTTAATAAACAGAAACTATTATGTGTTAGTCCTGGTGAACTAGAAAAACAAATCCATAGACACACAGATTGATATAAGGAAAAGGTTTATATACAAGAGGCATGAGACATTGAGAAAGCATCCCAACATAGTCCAGTTCAAAGCCATAAGTCAGATATTAGCCCATATGCCCGATACCAGTCTATAACGTCTCCTTCCAACTCATAAAGTCACAGGCCAGTGGATCCAGAATCCTGGCGCTGGCAGGGGTCTCTCCATGGCTCCTTGCTTCCAGGGCTCAGGGTCCATCAACAGCATCCACTGGTGGTAGAAGCCACTCAGCGCTGACAGGGCTATCCACGTGGATTCTCCAGCTTCAGAGGTCTGGTTCCATCAGGGCAAGGCCATGTGAATTCTCCTCCAGCTCCTCGGATGCTGCCATCTTGTCTTGTCCATAGTTCGTTGTCTCCGAGCCTAACTCCCAGCAACTGGGGAGATAGCTTCTCATCTCCACGAGGGAGATACTGCGAGATTTCCCAGACATACCAGGAGAAAGTCATGTCCACACGGAGGCCTTATTGGCTACTCAATGTCTATCTCCAGATTAACAGGCTAGACTCCACCCCTATATCTCAATCATGAAGTTAACATAAGCACATGACCACCACAATTATTATTTTTAATAGCTTAGAAAGCTGAAAGTTTGTATTCAGGGTGCCAGTTCTGTCTGCTCCAGGCAAAAATCCTGGTCTTAGCATTCTTCAAAGCTCTTCAGGTGGCGTCTGTCTTCCTACCATCTCACTTGCTTGGTTCGGTGCTTAATCCCCTCATTTTCTTCTGAGAAACTAGATGATTTATAATATATCATACACTTGTCTGACTTCATTAGCACAACAAATATTCTATTCCCAAGAGGAATTATATCCACATGTATTTGGTTAGAGTTTGCAACATATATTTTGGGGAGACACAATGTATTCCATAAAAGTTTCAAGAAATCAGACTTATTCTTTTTGTCTACTTGAATGCATTAGAGCCTCAAAAGATGCTTTTCAGGATATCCCAGAAAAATGGCTCTCAAACCCTACGTTTAGCTAGAGAAGCCAGGGACCTGGCAATTAGACAGTTAATTTTTATACACATATAGCTTGAAA
>PVJH01014741.1:0-55920 GCA_004026705.1 Nesogale talazaci | reverse complement strand
GTAACACATTTATTCCAGTTTACTCCTGGAATGTCGTCATGGAGAACATATTCACACAGCTTTGTCTTCTTTCTGAAGAACTACCCCCAAACATCCCTGCTCTAGTTATATTGTGACTCAAACTACAACCACACTTACTGCCAACTCAGTGACATGCTAGGCAGGGCAGAAATGTTCCTGGGACTCCTAACGTTTTATGAGAGAAGAAAGTCTCATCTTTCTCAATCAGAGCGACTGGTGGTTTTGAACTGCTAACCTGGTGGTTTTGAACTGCTGACCTTGTGGCTAGCAACGTCATGCAAAACCACTCTGCCATCAGGACCCCTATATTGTGACTCAAACTCAATGCCATGGAATCAACTCTGACTCACAGTGACCCTAGAGGGCAGTTTAGAACTTCCTCATGGGTGTTTGTGACTGGATTTCTTTAAACTACAGAGACATAGCTTCAAACTGCTGACCTTGTGATAAGCAGCCCAGGGATAACCACTAAGGTACTATGACTCCTTCCTCGTGACTAGAAAAGAACAAGAGTTGCAGATTACTTAAGGTTTTTTTTTTTTTTTTTTTTTTTTTGCTAACTTGAATTTTTTCTCCTCGATTCTAAGGGAGAAATAACCAAAGAACGCTGGCACAGAGCAGTGCCAGCACGGTGGCTATGCATTGGGCAGCTAACTGCAAGGTCAGCAGTTTGAAACCGGCAGTCTCTCCAAGGAAGACAACTGGTTCCTACCCAGTTAAGAGTTATACTCCTGGGTAACTGGTTCCTACCCAGTTAAGAGTTATACTCCTGGAAACCCACAGTGACAGTTCTAACCTGCTCAACTCGATGGCATTGAGGGGAAAAAGAGACCCTGAACGCAAACATAGGTGAAACAAACACAGTTCTTAAATATGACATAAAAACAAGACAATGACATCTGGATCTTTGGGACTTGGCCATAATGGTGTCTGAAGATGAACCGAGCCATCAATCATTTAAATAGGGTGTGGGAGTACAAGGGAAGATATCACAAAGCATAATTAGCATCAGGTCCACACACCAAGGTGAGACAACAAAAATGTAAACCAAACAATTAGGTTGTGGGCCTCCTGATCAAATCAGTCAGGATATGACCATTATGGGGACACTAGACCCACAAAGTCTATCAAAGGCACACTCAGGCAAGTCCCTATGGGCTAGAATGCCCTCCTGGCCTAAGGGAGTGGCAATCATCCACTTTCTAAATATACCGTATATACTCGAGTATAAGTCGACTGGACTAGCAGCCGAGACACTGAATTTTACAACAAAAACTGCATTAAACATGTGCTGAAAAAACTCGGCTTAAGTAGTCACACTACCAGCTAGTGACCAGAAAAAACTCAATGGAAGGTGAATCCTGGCAGAGACTCAAACATGGATCTTGATGGGGTGAAACATGAAGGGAGTGCAATAGGGGAGCAAAGTAATGAATCCTGAAATTAATCTTCTGACTCGGGGGAGAGGGCTTGGCACCTCATCAAACCGGACTGGAAAGCACTCCTAGAGGACGGCTGACAGATCTGGAATTCTTTTTTTTCCTTTTGCTCTTTGTCTAACTCTATAAGACAGGCAAGACATGGGGGAGGAGGAGGCTGGGTGCCAACAAACTCAGAGATAAGGGAACAATAAGATATTGGCGAGGAGGGCATACAATGCCTGGTGGAGTTTGATAAAGTGAAATTTATCCAGGAGGAATTACTGAGAGCCAAATGGACAGGAGGAAGGTGAAAGGAAGTAGAGGAAAGAAATTGGAGGCAAAAGTTATTTAAAAAGGTATAGCTAAAGGCAGGTCTGTATATAAATATATTAATTTATAATGAAAGGGATGGAAGTCAATGTACATATATTTATATGGTAAGTATTAAGAAAGCAGGTGGAAATCGGGACTCTACTCAAGGCCTCCATAAAGACAGGAAAACTTTGTTCTAATAACCAGGCACTCTTTGATACTCACCCTTCCAACATAATTGCTGAAGACAAAATAGGTATATAAGGAAATGTGAAGAAAGGGGATGGTGCCCGGCTAGCAAGAGATATATTCTAGGGTCTTAAAGGCTTGAAGTTAAACAAGTGGTCATCTAGCAGGGAAGCAACACAGCCCACATGAAAGAAGCACACCGGGCCTATGTGATCCTGAAGTGTTGATGGGATGAGGTATTAGAAGATCCAAAACAATGATATCCCTCCAAGAGTGGAGTGGGAACCCAAAGCCCATCTCTAGACAATTGGACACCCCACCCCCACCCTTAATGGTTACAAGGAAGTTAGCCTGGTGCAGTATAGCACAAATGAAACACATCATTCCTCTGCGGTCTCCCACCCCCCCACCTCCATGACCCAGGGTCTACATTACAAGTCAGCTAGTCTGGAGTACACACATTGGTACAGACAAGAGCTCTTGGCACATGGGATTCAGGACAGGTGAAACCCTCAAGAACAGTAGTGGGAGTAACAACAGCATGAGGGTTGGTGGATGGGGGAAATGGGAGAACCATCACAGGTTGGATATATAGCTCCCATCCCCCACACTCCTGGGATGAATAACAGAAGCGTGGGTGAAGAAGACAATGCACACTTGTAAGATACATCATGATCATCAACAACATATAATTGATCAAGGATTCACTAGGGTGGGAGAGGGAGGGGACAAAACGGGAGCTGATACCAAGGGCTCAAGTAGCAAGAAAATGTACATATGTACAAGTGTGTTCAATACAACTGATCGATGGATTAATTTAAGATTTGTAAGAGCCCCCCAATAAAATGATTAAGAAAAAAATTAATTTAAGAAAAGGAATTGGGGCTTTATAGGAGACAACATATGTACAAGTGTGTTCAATACAACTGATCGATGGATTAAGATTTGTAAGAGCCCCCCAATAAGATGATTAAGAAAAAAATTTAAAAAAGAAATTGGGGCTTTATAGGAGACGTCTGCAAACCCAGTGCACTGAATTTAAATTCTATTACATTTCCCTTCATTGCTTCTTCAATTCCTTACCTTGGAAAATCACAGGGGCAGTTCTCACCTGCCTGACGGAGTCAGAGTGGGAATCAGCTCGGTGGCCGTGAGTTGGGAGTTTTGGGGACCAATAAGTTGAAGAAAAAAATCAGAAAATTCAGAATATATTACAACTTGTGCTACTGAGAGGGCAAGATGGAAAGAATCTAGTGGGAAAATGTTTATTATAATTATAGCTATAGCCTTTTATTTCTTTAAATCTAAAGGTAATTTGCTTGTAGTTCTCAACCCTGGCTACATTTATAGGGCCATTTACGAGAACGTCGGGTACGCATCAATTAAACCATCATCACTGGAAGTGACGATGTCTTGGCCGTGACAGTTTCAGAAGTTCCTCAAAGGACCCAAATTAGCAGCTAAAGTAAGCCAAAGCAAAAACTCAGTGCTTCAATAATCCTTTTCAACATTAAGTCAAAGGTGTCTATGGAAGACTTAAGTTTCTTTCACCAGGCAGGTTAAGAAATGACCACAATCTGTAAGTAGAAGTGTGGCAAATCCAAATTTGAAGCCCAACGCAAACCCATGACTGTTAAATACAGGACTATGGGCTCTGGTACAACAGGTTTTAACTGGGGGTGGGGGGGGTGGGGAGCGGGAGGGGTGGCAATGAGGATGGAGGGGGGGGCGCGCACAAAGGAGCTGAGTAATTTTTCTCCCTGAAAAGGGATGGGGCACCTCTGCATCATCACAAATCTGAATGGACTTTGTGGCAATAGCAGAAAATGTACCCCGCGGATAGGGAGACTGGGCAGAAAACAAGCCGTAACTACTACCTACACTGAAGGGCTGTGGTCGGAGAAAATTGATCTCAAATGTGAGTGCTGCAACCTTACCAATTTCTCAAACAATAATGGTGGGGCACAGATAATTTCAACAAATATCTCAAAGATCCTAAATTGTTCGGAAGAAACTCTTTTTAAAAACAAGCATGGCCTGTGCGTTTAGTTTTTCCTTGGCATTCTTCATCTCGGGTGGCCTTCCAAGTCTTGGGTCTAGTAATATTACTTACAGCAACAGAAAGAAAACACAAGGGGAAGACGTAGAATTCCATCCTTACTGGGTCACCGAGCCATAAGTCCCTAAATCATTCTTCAAGTACTTTTAAGACATTTCCTCTGTCCCAAATCAAGACCCACTGCCACTGCGTCGATTCCGAACCACAGCTGCCTTATAAGAGGTCAAGAGGACAGCCCCTGTGGGTTTCCTTGGTTATCAATGTGTACCGGGGCAGAAAGCCTGTCTGATTCTGCGGTGTGCGCGGTCAATTGGAACCGTTGCCCTTCCTACGGGGTAGCAGCCTAACGCTTAACCCACTACGGTGCGCCGCCAGAGTTGCTCTCCTGCCTCGGACACCAAATCTGGGACGGATCCTTCTCGAGATTTTGCTTTACTGGCCTCCATGCCCAGTCGGATGCAAACGAAACCTCCCACTCTGCCCAGAAGGTCTAGCTCAAATTACTTTTTTTCTTGGTGTCTCCGGCAGGTTCCTCTGTCCCCGGGGAGACTGCAGCGGAAGAAGGGGGTTCGGGGGTGACGGTTTCTGGGGAGACCTCCGTAAGTCCTTCGCCGCCAGCAGCAGCAGGGGCCGGGAGCTGCAGCACCCTCTCCGGCTCCTCTGCCATCTTGCTCGGTGAGAGGCGACGGCGGAAGTGGCAGTTGCACACGTGCAGTGGGCGGGCTTTACGCGGGGGAGCGTCACGAAGGAGGTGCCGGGAGTAAGGGCACAGCCGAACCAACCACGCAAGATTGACTTCTCAGCTGGTCCTCTATGGAGCACCGGGCGCAGACCTCAGCTCGCTAATAACGCCATGCTCGTTTCCGCTCGCGCTCCGGCTTCCGGAGAGGGGTGGGTCACGTCCTCACGCACCGCCGTTGGCGCGGGCGCTCCTTCCGCTTCCCTCCGCGCTCACCTCGCCCCACCCCGCCCCGGCCCCGCCCAGCGGCTCGGGAGCGCGCGCCGGAGGGAGGGAGGGAGCGCGCGCGGGAGGGGGCGGGTGGGGAAGGAACGCCGGCAGGATCCCAGGCTCGGCTCGCGTGCCCGCCCCCGCCCTGGCCCCCTAGCGCCCACCCGGTCGGCCCGGCCCAGCCATGATCAAGGCTATCCTCATCTTCAACAACCACGGGAAACCGCGGCTCTCCAAGTTCTACCAGCCCTACGTGAGTATCCAGCCGCGGCCGGTGGGAGCCAGGGCAGCCGGTGGTTGGCGGCGGGCTGCGCCCAGCGGTTTGCCTCGGCGACCCCTCGGGCGCTCTGCGGCCCTTCCGGCGCCGGGACCGCCTGGGCGGCGCCCCGGGGCTGTCATTCTCGGGCCGAGGGTGCGGACGCCCACTTCCCGACCGTAGGTCCGTTCTCCGACGTGGCTCTGCCGGGGCGGCTGCTCCACCCGTCTGCGGGCTGGGAGCCTGCCGGGCGGGCGGGCGAGGCCCTGGAGACTTCCCGGTGCCCGGCCCTCGCCCGCCCGGCAGCCTCTGCCCCCCGGCGCCCGGACCCATCCCCGAGAAGCTGCCCTGCGCCGCGGCCCCGCTTCGCGCAGCCTCTGGGGAAGGCAGCGCCGAGCTGCCCCCGACTCCCAGACAGCCTGGGAGGTTGGACTGCTCCCGGCTCCCGGCTGGACAGGTGGACGGCTGTTGGTCTGGAAGCCTCTGGTCGCGCAGGAACTTGGGCTTCAGGCGGCGCTTCGCTCCCGGCCAGTGTCTCGCCGCTTTCCTGACGCGATCCGCTGCCTAGGGAGGGCTGTCGGGCACCACCTGGTTAAAGAAAGAGAGAGGCGCAACCCCCATATTTGTACCCGACTTTCCCCCACCCACTGGCTGCAAATTACTGACTCCCGGAACCGCAGCGCCGTTATTTGCGGTTTTCAGATTAGAAGCCAGTCGACCCAAAAGTTCGTATTGTCGCTGCTGATGTGGCATTTTTCTGTCAGAAGGAATTTGCCCTAACAAAGACTTTATTCTTTTCCGTTCGGGGAACAGTAATATTCATCAACCTTCCTTTCCGTGTGACTAGTGTTGAGAAGTGCAAGAGGCTCTAAAATAGCAAAGATAAGCAGGTTATTAATGGTGGAGGGAGGATCCCAGAAGTGCAGCGCCAGCTGAAGGCTAAATTCACCAGTTAGCAAAACACAGTAGGATAGGATTATCATAAAGATGTAACGACTGTGTTTTATGGGGGCTTTTTGCTTATAACTAGAAGTGAGCTTTCAATTAAATCTTGACCTTGCACCAAGCTAACACTTTATGCAGTGAAGTCCCAGATGGAACTCAGTCCTGCCATTAGAATTTAAATGTACAAGTGTCATCAGTTTGCCTCAAAGGATGCCAACTGTATGGGTGCGAGCTGAAGTGAGAAATCTTGAGTTTCTCATTTCCTTAAGTCGTTTTGCTAGAGATAAAATGATCATTTCTGCTACTCTTTGGTTGTACTTCAGTGTAATTTAAGTACGAGTGTTCTGTGTGGAGCCCTTGAATGTCACAAAATCTCAGTAGTGCCTCAGATGAAAGGCCTGGCAACTGCTTGCAAAAAGGTCACAACCCCTCGGGCCAATCTACTCCGTCTTACAGGAGCAATATATGTATGCATATTTCCATAAATGACTCATGAGACATTGCCTTGTATTATGTTGTAATATATTATGATTATTTAAACAAAGTGTCCTTCATTAAATAAGGAAAAAAAACCCATGGATTATGATTGTTCTATAAATGAATCATAGCATATCCCTTGGTAAACTAATGAGGTGAAAATGTTTTTCCTTTAGGTAAATTATGTAAATTATCTGTGAAACTTTCAAAAATTATAAGGTAGGTGAGTTGTCTCAATTTTCTTATAAACGGCTGAGTTTTACAAACGATTAGGCTAATGTTTCACAAGTTGCAAACCCTGGAAGAAGCTGCAAGATTGTTCTTCCTTGTTTTCAAATTTGTTAACAGAAATTAAATAAACATGCAAATATTGAATTCTTTTTCTAAAACATTCTTTGAAAGATGTAGTCATCCTTTTTTTTTTTCCTTTTTAAAATGGCAGTTAAGATACTGTGGAGGATGGGATAGTTAAATTTACCTCTGTGATTGACAATTATCAACAGCCCAAAATGTTGTTAGGTGTGGACCCATGTGATTTGAACTTTTTTGTTAAAATATATGGAAATGATTTGTCTTCTTTCCATGTTGGTTAAGATGTTCTCGGCTGCATAATTTGTGTTTTATGTGGCCTCAGATTTTCTTAAACAATTAAAGAACTATATTAAAGTACATAATTGGAAGTCCTGAAAGGTAGCTAGATTCCACGATTATTTGTTTCAACAATTCAATAATTCATCTTTCTCTTTGTCTGCCCTACTCAAAACAAAATTGATATCCTAAGGCTACACTCCTACTCTCCACCCCCAGCCCGCAAGCACACACATACCATTACAGATTACAATTCAGGTGCAGGAAAGTTCAAAATTCAGTTCTCTGCTCAGGACACCCGCTGCTCAGTCATGCCTGCAGGCATGTCTTTGTCTAGCTCTCAGCGCCTCAGCCTGAATTCCACCTGCTGCTGTTGGCACCCCGCTGTGCCAGCGAGTCTCTGGCGGAAGGTCTTCAGCGTTCTTGCTCTGTGTGCTGGGAATCCCCGTGCCCCATCTCCTGCCAGTCGCCTTGTGCGCTGGCAGCCTCTGCTGCTCCCACCCATGTCACTGTCACTTTTCGCACTGCCTCACCTCATCTACTGTATTTATTAGGTAGCCGTTTCCTGAGTCTAGGAGGTGCCCAGTTCAGGGACTTTAGGTTCAAAAGACAAATGTGCTTTCCTTTTTTTTTCTTGGTAATCACATGTCTGCAAAGGAGCAAGTTACTTAATGAAGTTCTTTCAGGGTATAGGCAAAGTTTCTAACTCCCACCAAACTATCTTTTCTTGCATGTGTCTGGTAAGAAAGTGACCCTATAAGTAAGTCAATTGTTTGGCCCTGTTTTCAGTGCTGACAATATAGTGGTTAATAAGACAGCCATCATCCCTGCATTGTGAGTTTAATTTCTAGTGATGGAAGGTAAACAATAAATCATTAAAGGTTTGTGTTTAGTCTTTAAGAACATTGAAACCGTGGTAAAGAGATGGAGAGTGTGCCCCTCCCCCAACCCCCCCCCCCCCCAACAAAAAAGAGAGATGGAGAGGCGGTATTAGAATTGTCAGGGAAACCTTTTAAGATGTAACAGTTGAGAGCTATATGAGGACAACGGGGGCAAGAATGTTTTAGGTGGAAAGAGGTGGAGTTCCTCAAATGAGGTTCTGCTTGATAAAATGAGGAATAACAGTAAGGCATCTGAGTGCTCACAGGCAGAAGAGGAGGCCGGAGAAAGAGACACAGGGCCAGACCTGCGTGCATGTTTGGGGTCTGGTGATGCCATCCTGAACATACTCCTAACAGGAAGAAATATTTCTTCTTGAATCCTATTTCCACGTTTTGTAAAGTTGAGTCATGTCTCTAGCTTCTGCATTGGAGTTGATAAGGCTCTCCTTTGCTCTTTTATTTTCTTCCACACCCCGAGAAGAGAAACATTTATTTTTCCCAGATGTCACACAGGCTTAATTATATAGTGAAGCCCTCTAGACTTATCTCCATTATTGTTTTGAGAAGCATTTACATCTTTCTTGCCTTGCTGGAAGCCTGTGGTAATTATAAGAATCACAAGCTGTCAATCTTTGTCCTCTTTGTTTCCCCAAAGGAAAAGGTTCTTTTTCAATGTGCCAGACCTATTGAATTATTTTGATTCCTCGCTATCGAGTTAAGTGGAAGAGATAGTGCATATACCACATGGACACCCTTCTATTTTCCATCATTAGCGTATCTTAGAAGCATTTTAATGACTCCTTAATAATTCATGCCAACACCCCAACCAAGCCTGGTGCCATGGAGTTGGCTCTGACTCATGACAGCGGTGTACAGCAGAGCGGAATGGGCCTGTGCGGGGGCCCAGGCTGCAGTCTTTACAGAAGCCGACTGCTACACAGTTCCTCTGCAGAGCCGCTGCTGGGTTCGAGCCCACTTTTTGACTAGTAGTCAAGTACTTAACCACCCCCAGGTTTCCTTATTCATTGTGCCGTGTGCCATATTTAACCAACCTTTTGTGAATTATTATTTTGAGTAAAGTGTTTGAGGAGGTGGGGAAGTGGAATTTTTAAAATTGAAAAAATTAGAATTAAAAGTACTTAAAAAACTTATAATAAGTACTCAGTGCATGTTACCTGATAGGAGCCCTGGGATCCGTGGTGGGCTGCAAGGTCAGCAGTTTGAACCCACCAGCCACGTAGCAGGAGGAAGATGAGGCTTTCTGTCTTTTTAAAGATTTACCGGATGCCTTCGTGTTTCCTTTTCTGAATGTTTCATATAAATGGAATCATGCATTGAAGGCCTTTTGTGACTGAGTGTCTTCATTTAACAAGGTGACTTCAAAGTTCATCTGTATTTTATCTGGATAATGCATCATTTTGTTTAGTCATCAGTGGATGGACATTGGGTGATTTCCTTTTTTTAGTTACTGTGAATAATGCTAGGAATACTCATGTACAATATTTTCATCAACACATGTTTTCATTTCTTAGGTCTATATGGAAGAGTGGAATTTCTGGGTCACGGGCTTTTTGCAAAACCTTCAAACTTTGTACCATTTTACATTTCCATAAACAGTGATTGAGGGGGCAAAAAGTACAACATTAGAAAAAAAATACAAACTAGATAGAAATGATCTTACAATGGCAGACCATTGAATAAATCTATTAAGTAGAAAAAAACAACAAAAAACAGTGAATGAAAATTTCATTTTCTTTACCTCCTCAATACTGACTTTATATATATATATATATATTTAATAATATAGGTGTGAAGCACAGTATCTTGTTTCAGTTTTAATCTGTGTTTTCATCTGGCTGATGACTTGATATATCTTTCCATGTGATTTT
Organism: Nesogale talazaci; assembly: GCA_004026705.1. Lineage (NCBI taxonomy): Eukaryota > Metazoa > Chordata > Mammalia > Afrosoricida > Tenrecidae > Nesogale > Nesogale talazaci. The sequence goes on along the minus strand of PVJH01014741.1, from coordinate 45,933 downwards.
TGGCTATTTGCATATCTTTGGGAGAAATGTCTTTTTTCCATTTTAAATAGGTCTGTCTGTTGTTCAATTGTAGGAATTGTAAGGTAAATTATAAAATAATTGTAAAATAAATCAAATACATGATTTGTAAATATTTTCTCCCATTTGGTGGATTGTACTTCCTTGATTATGTCATTTGTGACACAAAGCTTTTTGATGTTCTAAAATTTTTTACTTTGTTTGCTTACACTTTTGATGGTATATCTAAGAACACATTTGCCAGTCACAAAGATTTATGCCTAGATTTCCTTCCAAATTTTTTGTAGTTTTAGATATTTATTAAAGATTAGCTAAACTTGGCTATATCTAGGTAATTTTTGTATACTGTGAGGTAGTGTCCAACTTCATTCATTTGTATGTGGACATTCATTTGTCTCAGCATCATTTGCTAAAAAGCTTATTCATTCATCATTGGATTGTCCTGGTACTTTATCCCAATTCCCTCAACCCAATTTAACTACCATCTTAGAATTGTCAGACCTTGAGGTGTCAGCCTGAGTGTGTTTCCCGTTATTTTTTCAAACTTGGGTCTTAACTCCTGAGTAGGTGTTTGTGAATTAAGCAATGTCATAAGGTATCTGCCACCGAAACGGAGAAACATGGGAGATTATTGGTGTTAGGTGCCACCACGTGGGGTCTGACTCATAGGGACCCTCTTCTGTTGATGTGCGCCAGAGCTAAACACTGCCTGGGCCTGGGCCTGGGCTGGCCTCACAGTTGTTATGTTTGAGCCCATTATTATAGCTGTGTGTCAACCTATCTTCTTTTTTGTCAGCCTATCTCATTTAAGATGGTTAAGAGTTAGAGCCCACCAGATGGTGCTTGACAATGAAAACAGTAACAATATCTCTTTTCACAGACTTGGTTGATTTGATTTCTCTGAATTGTATCCAGTGAGTTCCACATATATGAAAATAAAACCACTACTGTCAAGCCCGATTATTCCACCGTGGTGACCCTTTATAATACAGTTTCCCAAATTTACTGGCCTTCCAACCCCTTTTCAGAAAAAAAAAAAATAGTGCCCCCTAGCAATTATAAACATTTGAACCATAGCCAAAGAAAAAGTGCACAGACCTGTTTTTGCAGCTCTTCTGGACCATTCTGGTATTCCGGTACACCCTACCCCTCCCCCACCCCCCACCCCCTGCCACTGACCACATATGCAGGGTTCCTGAGGTTTTCAGTCTTGCCAGAGCAAACAGTCTTACCTTTCTCCTATGGAGTGACTGGAGGATTTGAACAGCTGACCACAATACAGCATCATCAAGGCTTGGCGCGGTGGGGGGGCACTCTCTCTCTCTCTCTCGCTCTCTCACTCTCTCACTCACACACACACACACACACACACACACACACAGTTGCTGTCAATAGTGCTTCAAGGTATTTCCATGAGTAGGTTCTTGGGCTTGCACACTTTTATCATGTACTACCCCACGTCATTTTACTCACAGAAGCCATGTAGTTTAACTACTGGCCCTTCTTTGTTTCCCCCTGCTATGTTTTAATCACCTGTAATTATCAATGTATCTTGATGAAATGTGTGATCAATTTCAGAATGCTGATGTTGCTAACCATCTCCAATTTCTTTATGTTACGATACCATTATATATTATTATTAGCGTATGCCATGTAATTAAAAATAATAGCATAATGATATGTCAGTACTAAATGGTGCATGTTAATAATAGTTGATACTATTGGATAAGGAGCCCCAGTCATGTTGTGTTTTAAGTGCTGAGTTGCTAACCAAAGGTGGGTTATTTGAATTCACCACCTGTTTTGGGGGAAGAAGCTTTGGGATTATGCTCTATTAGCAATTTAAAGCCATAGAACCCTGTGAAATGCTATGTATACTCATATGTAAGTCGGGTTTTTTAGCACTTTTTAAAAAAAATCATGTTGTTGGGGGCTCGTATAATTCTTACCACAATCCATATATCAACTGAATCAGGCATGTTTGTACATATGTTGCCTTTATTTCTTCTAGTCATTTACTAGCTTTTATTTATTTTTACACTACGTAGGTATTTTGGGGTACAGAGGAGTCATTTACTTTCTGGTGATGCCTTGGTATCAGTTCTTTTCTTATTTTACTCCCCCACAGTCCCCTGGTGGATTGCACATTGTTACTATTTTCATCTCTCACACCGACTGCTGTCTGCCTTCCTTCATGTTTTCTGTTGTTCTTCCCCCTATAGAGAGGTGTATGGTTATGTGCCCATCACTGCGATCTGTTCCCCCTTCCTCTCCCACACTCCCCCTTAATCTTCTGTTATCACTGTTCCCACTTCTATGCCTGGATTCTGTGTGTCATGAGTTCCCATCCCTTTCTATACCTGTGTACATGTTCTAGGCTAGTCTGAATTGAGAAGCAGCACTGGGAAGAGAAAGCCTCAAGGAACCAAAGGAATCTAGTGTTTCATCGATGCTTTACTGCACGCTGGTAACTCATCCCTTCACTGTAGCCCCTCTAGGGAAGATTGTTCCACTGTCTACAGATGGGCTTTGAATCTCTGCTCCAGCCCCCTTCATTCTCAACAATATCTTTCTGTTTGCTATGTGTCTGCTGTTGCCTCTTACCCGGCCCCCATGACACCTCATGATCCGACCGGCAGTGTTCCAGCACATCTGTAATGCAGTTTTTGTGGTAAAATTAGGTGCGTTGGCTGATACTCAGGTAGGCTTATACTTGAGTATAAATGGCACTTTTTCTCTTGTAAAGTTGCTATGAGTCAGAATTGACTAGCTAGTAGTTGATTTTATTGGGTACTTTCTTTGAGCTAATGCACTTTTTATACTGTACAGTAGAAAACACTAGAACATTCTTTTTAAAAGACATTTAATAAAATATTATGAGGGGGATGCTGACAAAGTGACTGTTGTCACTGCCTTCTGCCAACATTAGGAATTATGAGTGTCCCACTCCAATTTGCTGGTTCTTTATACACTTAGGCTAAAGTGACTTAGCCAGGCTTGGCAAAAACTATCCATTCAATTTTCTTTAAGCATTGAACTACTAAGTGTTAGCTAGGTAGTTCTAATACAACAGCTGCTGTGAGAGAGAAAACTGAGGCTGTCTGCTTCCATAAAGTTTTACAAAGTTTTGGAAACCCTATTTAGAGTCCCTTTGAGTCTCAACTAACTTGGGGATGTGGGTAGTGGGAATTTTCTCTACTGGATGTGTCAGTTTTTGCTCATACGTGGCGATGCTAAGGTTAAGTACTTGGCTGCTAACCCACAGGTTGACACTTTGAACCCACGGCGACTCCCCCAGAGAAGGACGGCTACTGTGCTCCCCCAAAGATGATAGCCTAAGAACAACTCAACCCTATGGGTTACTATGAGTGGCAATAGAGGCAGTTGTGCACAACAGTATCAACAAGTCTTCTCTGCTCTATAGCGTCCGTCTTCAGACTTCTTTGTTTTAATGCAAAATGACTTAGTTATCATTCTTCTTCCTGGTCATTCCCTGCTTGGGGACCAGCCTCCATAACTGAACGGGTACTAAGGGGCAGTTGTATAATTGAGGGATAAATTAAAGAAGCATCCAATAAGACATGCACGGGCTAACTTCTTCCAGGATGATCAGAACCAGAGAGAGGGGCACATTTTTCTCTCACAAAGTTACATGATCTTAAGCATGCAAACTAAATCGTACACATATGTAATAGGAAGGGGTTGTAGTAGAGGCATACAAGTAACAGTAAGGGGACCAGCTAGGGGTGTGCATATGACAGGACGCTATATAGAGAGTTAAGATGGCAACTTAACCTTTGTCGTCTCTGCGCTGACTTGATCTTAAGTGCCTCTGAGCTCTTCTCCAGGAGAACAATGAACAACCTATGATGTGTATCAGAAGAGAGTTAGGCCCTGCTTAGCGTGGGACAGAAAATAGGGTCTGATTGTGTGATAACAGACAGCCTTCAAGCTAGTCACTTCCAAGCAGTTAATCATCAAGAGTATGTTAGTAGCAAGCCAACAATAGAAGAATAGACATGGGAAGCAAGCTCAAGGAGAGAGCAATGAGACCCAGGGTTCAGGAGAGCCTTGGGGAAGGAGAAGGAGGGCGGAAGGGAGTGGTGAGCAACAAGCCATAGACTGGAAATTAAGTAAAATCAGCAATGAGGAGGACATGGTGGGGGGGGGGGGCAGTGTTGAGTCGGAGCAACAACAATCTAGCTGAGAGGAATTACTGAGAGGCAGATGAAGGGCAAGTGTGATGGTGGGGCAGGAGTAAGGTAAAAGGAACCAGGAAAGACCTAGGAAGCAAAGTTTTGATTAGAGGTATAAATACAGGTGTGTACATATGTGGGTACATTAATTCATAAAAATAGAGGTTAAAAATGGAGGTATTGGCCCATGGACATAAATTTATATGGCAATATAGTGGACGGACATTGAGCCTTTGCTCAGTCCCTGCCTCAACTCAAGAATACTTTGTTCTAATAATCCGGCTGGAACACTGGGAACAAAACAGGTGCATAAGCAAAAGTGGTGAAGAAAGTGTGAGATGCCCCGGTATCAAAAGATATAAATAACATCTTGAAGTTAAACAAGTGACCGCTTAACAGCGAAGCAACAAGCCTACATGGAAGAAGCACACCGACCTGTGTGATCATGGGGTGTCAACGGAATCAGGTAATAGGCATCAGAAGACCCCAAACAAACAAAAGCCATGTTGTTGAGAAAAGGTGGGTCAGAGAAAATCCAACCATAGACAAAGGAATGTCCTCTCACAGAAGGATCACAAGGAAGGGAGAAGTCAACCAGGGCACAGTATAGCACCAATGAAACACACACTATTCCTCTGGTTCCTTGAGCTTCCTCACACCCCACTGTCAGACCCCAGTGCTGCCTTTCACTGTGGGCCAGAGCAGACCGTGTGCACCGGTACAGATATTAGAGCTTAGGACACACAGAATACAGGAAAGTAGGGAAAGGGAAGAAGGGGAAACCAATTGCACTGATTGACACATAATACCCCCCTTCTCCAGGGGACAAAGAACAGAAACTAGTCGGTATAAGATATGAAAATAACAATAATTTATATTTTATCAAGGGGTCACCAAGGGTGTGAGGAAGAGGAGCTGATACCAAGGGCTCAATAGAAAGTAAATGTTTAGAAAATAAAAATGGAAACATGTACAGATATGCTTGATACACTTGACGTGTGGATTGCTATAAGAGATGTAAGAGCCACCAGTAAAATGATCTTTTAATAAAAAATTTTTAAGAGTGTATAGTCACAACCATGTATTTGCAAGCAGTGCCTTTAAGACTGGCATTATGGGGGGACATCATGGAGAATAACTTTTACTTAAGTGTACATCTCCAGCTCCTTCACCAGAATCTGGCTCCTATACTCCTTAAATGTAAACATAGTTTTTCTGCATGCACTCACTCCCAGTTCTCTGTTTCCCTGCTTTTTTAGCTTACGCACTTTTGTTTGTTTTTTCTGATATCTCAAAAGGTTTGTTTCCCCCAAGCTCACACTTTCATTCTTACCTGTTCCTTATATTTCTGAATTCTATATATTTGTTAGCAACTTCCCAGATATGTTTCCTTGTATTGAAGATGATTTATTTTGCTGCTGAAGATAATTGTATCCTTGACTTCTTATACTGTTATTTGTACTGTTCTTGTGTGAAGGACTGGCATTTAGCTTGTATTGTAAAGACATTGATTTCACTTTGAAATATAAAAAAGGAAAGATTTAAATACTACAGAAAAACTAATTTTGTGCATTTTATTTCTTATGATATCATAAACTTTTAGAGAAAACAATCTACCTTCTTGTTTATTTTGGTCAACCCATGTACATTTAATATCCAGGACACGAATAACACTTTTTAAGACAAAAGTTTAACTGTGTGTATGTCTGGATGGGGGGAAAGGAGCTGGAGAATACATTTATTGTGTGACAGGAAGTTTTTATTTTCAAGTTGCCCTTTTTGATACATGAATGTGTATGAGAAAAATACATAGGAAAAGATGAAATTTAATTAATGGATTAACAAATTGTAATATTTTGTTTTTCACTGATCACTTAAAAGTACCTAAAATAATAACGGTATCTGTTTTGTGTAACTCTGTAGTTATCTGTAGAAGATAAAATCTGGGAGTTGTGACCAACTGAAATGCATCTCTTTAGCCTTCTGAAACTATAACATTAGGAGTCTAATCAGTCTGGAGCAAGCTCAGGCTTTTATAAACAATGTTAAAGTGGCTATTAAAGAAAGGAAAATTGTTTTATGTCAGCAGACTTGATTTATTTAATCATAATTGAAACTTGCATATTCAATTAAAATTTTAAGACATTCTTTCCTATTTTTAGTATTGCTGGTATTCTAAGATTGATGATTGATGAGCAGTCTTTAAGTCATTTTAGACTTAAAGTTAACATATGGAACATAGTTATAGTTTACCATTTATAACCTGTTATCTGATCACTAACAGTAAAATATATAACGATAATGTTTTTCAAAAGAAAACTCTTTATAAAGACTTTGAACTATCATGACAATTCTAGAGTTTAGCCTCTCTAGGCCTTCTCCCATAGTAACATCTCGCTCTCTCTCTGACCACAGTCTAGAAAGCCTTTCCAATTTTAAAGACCCATGTGATCCATGGGTCCAGAAAATTTGGAATAATGCCCTTATCTGAATCCCTAATTTGATCATAACTACAAAACCCCTTATATTCTTAGGTTTTCTTGGGGTTAGGATATTGACATGTCTGATAATGCCTTTCCCCTTCTCCAGCCCCAGCATTATCCAAGGACCCTCATTTTTCACTTTGTCAATCACTGCCATCTCGATTCTGACTCAACCTTGCTACAGAACAGAGTAGAACTATCCATGTAATGTCCCAAGGCTTTAAGTCTATGGAAGCAGGACGTCTCACCTGTCTTTCGAGAAGTACCTGGCAGTTTCAAACTGCTGACCTTGAAGTGAACAGCTCAGTGTGCTCACTAAGCACCAGGGATCCCTTACACCGTTTTCTTCAGCTTCACTTCTTAAGTACCTAAAAGCACCAAACTTGAAACCATTAGATATTTTATAGATTGGGTTTGTTCTTGGATTTCCCTGTTGTCAGTTTTAGTATTAAATTTTCTGAGGTCTGCATAGCAACTTAGCGCTCATTCATCTGCCTTCAAAATTTTGTTGTCTTTATTTTCCTTTTCCGTTCTCTAGATTCTTGTGGACTTATGCATATATGAGGGCGCATCCCTACCTCCAAAATGAAAAAGAAAGAAGCTCTGTTGGGCAGAGCTTTCATAGTAGAATATACTCTACTAGGTGACCATCAAACAATTTGTTGAGTTAGTGCACCTAGTGGCGTTTCCTGGAAAAGTTCTCATGGTTACAGTGAATTTTTTCGTAAAAGTAGTGTCTCTGAACCTTGTTCTTTTGTGATGGCTGATTTAAGAGAACAGCATGTGACTATTGAAATTGTGTTTCCTACTCTGGGAAAATGCTGCAGAAACTGTTGTGACGTCGAAAACATCTTATAGGGACTGTACTTATATGGGAAAAACCCAAGTGTATGAGTGGTTTTCTCGTTTCAACAAAGGTGAAATGTCAATTGACAAAACTCATCCTGGATATCTTTCAACTTCCCGAACAGATGAACATATCAACATGTAGTACTTTTGGAGTCGGTTCCACCAGGTCAGACTATTAGCTCAGCTTTTTATTTAAAAGTTTAGTACATTTGAAGTTCATTGTACAGGTCAGACTGTTAACCCAGTTTTTTATATAGAAGTTCTGGGCAGATTGCTTAGTAGTTTGTGACAAAAGCCTGATTTGTGGCAGAAAGGATGGATTTTGTCACCACAAAAATGCACCTGCTCATGTAACCATCTCCATGTACCTGTTTTTGATTTAAAAAAACCAGCATGCCTCTTACTCCATGCACCTTACTCATCTGATCTTGCTTTGTGTGACTTCTTTTTGTTTCTGCAAATGAAGAGGAACATGAAAGGACAGTGATTTGAGGGCATAGAAGACGTGAGGACAAAAATCAGGGAGGTGCTGTCAGCCATACAAACAGAAAAATGTTTTCAAGAGACACAGTACGAGAATTGTGCCCTGGTCTGACGCCATTCCCACATCAAGGCAAAACATGAAGGCAGCACAACAGAGCAGCAAGGGAAGCAAAGCAACGGGGTCCCTAATGAATCCCAAAAATTGACATTGGGGGTCAGGGCTTGGCACCTCTGATTTAGCAGACTAAATCGGAAAACATTCATAAGGATCAACAGATTTGGAACAATTCATAGGCTTTTAAAATTTTTTCATGTCTATCTATATAAAATAAGCAGGCTAAACCATCCCGAGGAGAAAACAGTAGGGCCAATGGTTCCAGGGTAACGTGGGAGAAGGGATGGTGGGGGAAAGAAAGGGGAAAGCCAACAAACCCACGAACAAGGGAACAACAAGTGACCTAAAATCAATTGTGTGGAGGGCATATAATGCTTGGTGGGGTTTGATCAAGTGCAGTGTATCTGAGAGGAATTACTGAGAGCCAAATGAATGTCAAACATAATAGTGGGACAGGAGGAAAGTAAAAAGAGATAAAGGAAAGTCCTAGAAGGCAAAAGACATTTATCGAGGTATAAATACACGTGTGTACATATGTAAATATATTTATATGAAATGATAGGGATATAGGTCAATGTACTTATTTTTATGTTAAGTATTAAGGTAGCAGATGAACATTGGGCCCCTGCTTAAGTGCACCCTCAATGCAAGAACACTTTTGTTCTAATAACCCAGCATTCTGTTATACTCACCTTCCCGACACAGTCACTGAAGACAAATGAGTGCATAAGCAAATGTGGTAAAGAAAGCAGATGATGCTTGCCTATCAAAAGATAGAGCATCTGGGGTCTTAAAGGCTTGAAGATAAACAAGCCAGCCGTCTAGTTGAGAAGCAACAAAGCCCACATTGAAGAAGCACACCAGCTTATTTGATCACAAGGTGTCCACAGGATCAGATACCAGGCATCAGAAGACCCCAAATAAAACAATCATATCAATGTAAGTGAGGGGGCTAGAGAGGAGATCCAAAGACCACCTGTAGACAATTGGACAGCCCCTGAAAGAAGGTCCACAAGGAAGGGATGAGTTAGCCAGGGTGCAGTTTAGCACTGACAAAACATGCAGCATTTCTCTAGTTCTTTAATGCTTCCTTTCCCTCACTATCATGACTCCAGTTCTGTCTTACAAATCCAGCTAGACCAGAACATGCAGACTGAAACAGGTAAGAGCTGGAAACATAGGGAATCCAGAACAGATAAACCCCCCAGGAACAGTAGTGGGAGCCACAATATCATGAGAAAGGGGGAACCGATTGAAATGATCAATGTATAACATTACCCCCCCCCCCCACCCAGGGGTATGAACAACAGAAACTTGGGTGAAGGGAGACCGTGGATGGTATAAGATATAAAAATAATATATCAAGTGTTCACAGGGGTGGGGGGGGGAGGAGAGGGAGGTAAAAAGGAGTTGATACCAAGTACTCAAGTAGGAAGAAAAAATTTTGGAAAGGATGATGGCAATATATGTCCAAATGTGCCTGATACAATGGATGTATGGATTGTTATAAGAGCTGTATGAGCCCCCAATAAAATGATGCATTAAAGTTAATTAATTAGTGTTTCTAAGAATGGTAGATGCAGATATGACAAATGTATTAAGTAGAATGGAGAGTACTTTGAAGGTGATAAGATTTTTTTAAAATCATTTTATTGGGTGCTCATATAACTCATCACGATCAATACATTTATCAATTGTATATAGACCACATTTGTACATTTGTTGCCATCATCATTCTGGAAACATCTTCCTTCTACTTAGGCCATTGGTATCAGCTTCTCATATTTCCCCTTTCTCCCCACTCCTCCTCCCTCATGAACCCTTAATAATTTACAAATTATCATTATTTTGTCATACTGTACTCTATCCAATGTGTCCCTTTACCCACTTCGCTGTTGTCTGTATCCCAAGGAGGAGGTTATACCTAGATCCCTGCAATTGGTCTCCCCTTTCTACTCTACCTTCCCTCCACCCTTCTACTCTCACCACTGGTCCTGAAGGGTTCATCTGTAAAACAATTAAGTGCAGGGGCTGAGCCCTGGCATAGTGGTTGAGTGTGGGACTGCAGCCTCTGGCTTGGTTCAAATCCAGCAGCAGCTCTCCAGGAGCAAGGCTGGGCCTCCCACTCCCACCAGAGGGCAGTGATGCCGTTCCCCCCCCCCCAAAAAAAAAAAAACCAAATGCAGTGGTGGGGGACGATTTTCCAGGATTTTTTGAGCCATTCCCTCATTTGTTCTGTCACACTCTTGTTTTTCTTGTAATGACCACACAATTCAGACTATAGTCATGATTAAATGGTTTATTAAGGAGCATAATGAACACAGTTGTTCATCAGGGCTTGTTTCACAGTTCATTCAGGACTGCTAAAATGCCCAAAGGGCATGCCACTGTGCTGTATGCCTCACCCTGAAGGCATTTAGCTCAAGCGCAGTAGTTCAGCAAACCCAGCATCTCCAGTTAAGTATCCAGGGTTTCCCCATCCCATCAACCAGCCTCCTGCTCCAAACCACTCAGCCTGCCTGCTTTCTGGGCTAGGAAGTCCACCACTCCGTTCCAGGTTCTGGCTCTTGGTTCTGCTGCTGCTGCTTTGGTATCACACCTGTCTTCTGGATGTAGGAGGTTCACTTCATAGAGCTCTTGTGATCTAGAGGATGGCATTCACTCCTGGGACTTGCTGGTAATGAGATTGCCTCCCCTGTTTCTAAGAGGGCTCATCTGATAACCAGCAGTCGGCCCTTACAGTGTTTCCTGTTTGCAGTTACAGGTGAATCCTATCAGTGTTTACTTTGCCTTCTTCCCCAGACCCATGCAGGAAAAGGTTATTTTGTGGGAGTTAAAGAGAATTCAGCTAGAAAAGCCAAACTGAATAAAGTACTACCCTTGTAAAACATGCGCTTGCTGTACGCATGCCTGAAGAACCACAGGTCAGGCACGGGCCAGCCAGATACAGGATTCAGAGCAAGGGAGCAACACATCTGGAAGTGAAAGCAGGTCTAGCTTGCTTTAAAACAACCACACTGCTATCTAGAGAAACTACCCCTTGTGGATCTCTAAGACTTTAAATCCTCATGGGAGTGGAAGGCTTCGTCTTTCTGCCAGAGTGGTTGCTGGTTTTAAACTACTGACTTGGCTTAACAGCCTAAGACACAACTCACTATGCCACCAGGGATCCTTGCTTGCTTAACCAAAAAGCATGCAGACTCACATCAAGATGACTAATAAGATAGGTGGTTAAGCAAGATGTGAAAATTATTGAACAAGATCATTAATATCACATGCAAGTAGAGTGAACTATGCTGAAGATGGTTCAACAGTGGTTGCAGGGGTACATTGATAGGGATCTACCTCAACTTAGGTAAGAACTGGACCTGGAAAGTGGTTCTTCATTGCTGATGTCTGGTGGACCTTGTTGAAAGCAGAAAACACTGGAAAGATACTTTTGTGTTTTATTGACAATGCAGACGTATTCAACTGTATGAATCATAACAAACTGTGGATTATATTGAGAAGAATAGAAATTCCATTGTGCTCATGTGGGACCGGTTCATGGAACACTTGTATGAACAAAACAAATCATATGAGAAACTGGTCTATATGAAGAACTCAAACTTGTCGTTGGGGTTGGAGGAAGGCTTATTAACAGCCTGCAATATGCACATGACACAACCTTGCTTCCTGAAAGTATGGAAAACTTGAAGCAGTTGAAAATCAAGGATTGCAGTTTTCAGTCTGGATTTCAACTCATGTAAAGAAAACCCAAATCCTCACCACTGCACTAAGTTTCAACCTCATGATAAACTGATAAGATTTAAGTTCTCAGATATTTAATTTTGCTTGGTTCCACAATCAGTGTTCTACATCTTGGTCACACATCGAGCTTTATCATGATTATTTGTTATTTCACTTGTTAGTGACGAACTTGAGAATCTCTTCCTTTTTTATGGACCATTTTATGAGAGGGCTTCAGAAAAGTGGAATTAAATGGTGCCTTTTTACCCAAAAACTTTTTGAAGCTTCTTCATATTTCCATTCCTGTGAAATTCCTGTTCGTGATTGTTGATCATTTTTGTTGTGATATTTGGAAAAGTGACTTTTTTTTTAAGACTAGGATATTAATTGTGTGGCTGAATTAAATATTTGAGTCTGTTCTTGGTTTAAAGGCATGCTTATATAAAGGTGAATAAGATGTGTAGCCTCCTGAGTTAAATTTGTATTTAGTAAAAGTGATTGTTCTTGTGTACCATCAGGTTAATTTTGACTTATAATGACCCCATGTGAGTGGAGAACTGCTCCATAAGGGTCTTCCTAGCTGCCTTCATTATGGGAGCAGATTGCCATGTCTTTCTTTTGTAGAGCCACTGGGTGACTTAAAACAGACAACCTTTCAAAAAGCAGCCAACCAGTTAGCCATAGCACCCCCAGAGCTCCTTAATATGACTAAAGCTAGTTAATTGGAGCTCCATGTCTCTCTCTTCCCTTCAAATGTAGATTAGCTACATGAATCATTTTAACTTTACCTCTCTGCTTTCTTATTAAGCAAGAGACTTTGGATTAGGTGATATCGAATGTCCCTTTTAATGATTCCTCATGGAGCTGTGAATCAAACTCTGGGCTACAAACCGCAAGATCAATAGTAAAACCACCAGCTGCAGGCCTGAGCCCCAGTGGCATAGTGGTTGATTGTGGCACTGCAGCCCACTGGCTTGGTGGTTCAAATTCAGCAGAAGCTCTCCAGAAGCAAGGTTGGGCCTCCCACTCCCACCAGAGGGCAGTGATGCCGCCGTCCCCCCCCCCCCCCAAAAAAAAAAAACCAAAACGAGATAACAACATCAACAAAACAAACCGTCAGCTGTTTCTCGGGAGAAAGAAGAGGCTAATCTGCTAGCGTTCATTGTCAGTCTTAGAAGCTTGAGGAATAGTCCTCTGTCTTACACAATCCCTATGAGTTGGACTGGACTCAGGGGCAGAGGATTTGTAATTATGCTGTTTTAGAATTCATTCCTTCAATATGTTTGTTTTTCTGAAACTAGAGAGAAGATGGTTTTATTGTGTTTATTAAATATGAGATTTTTTCCATTTCATTTAAAAATGTTAGATCTAGTTCTTGTAAGGTGTGGGTTATTCAAGCATACTTAGTGTTACTTAAATGACTTCTCTTCAGAGAGTGGTATTGTTACCTTTTATTCCAAGAACTTTAAATACTCTCAACTTTTATAAACCTCTAATGTGTATGAAATCTTTTTTCTCAGAGTGAAGATACACAACAACAAATCATCAGGGAGACATTCCATTTGGTATCTAAAAGAGATGAAAATGTCTGTAATTTCCTAGAAGGAGGATTGTAAGTAAAGCATTTCATAGCTTTTTCTAGACTTCGACTATATGATTAAGTTAAACCAAAACCCAAACTCACTGCCATCAAGTTGATGCAAACTCATAGTGACCCGACAAGACTGGGGAGAACTGCCCCTGTGGGTGTCCAAGACGAGCCCCTTCTTTCTCCAGCATAACTGACTGGTGGTTTTGAACTGCTGCCGATCTTGCTGTTAGCAGCCCAATGCATAACCAGCACTCCACCAAGCTCTCATATGTTTAAGATAGGCACTATTTAATCACTAAAGTAAAATAAAAGTTTCCTGGTGAGGGTTGTTTTGAACAGATGAAGTAACTAATATAAGAAGTTATCGTGGCACAGTGGGTTGTACTCTGTAATTTCAAGGTCAGCAATTTGAACCCCCCAGCAGTTGCTGGTTTGCATATGCTTGTTTCACTTAACATTTAAAATTTTTTTGCATATAAACCCAGTAGGGCAATGACAGAAGAAAACTGAGGCTTTCTGCTCCCCTAAGATATATAGCCTCAAGAACTCATGTAGGCAGTTCTGTTTTGTCCCCACAGTCTCTGTGACTACATGACAGTGAGTGCTCGTGGTAAACAGCCTTGATGACTCCACAGGAGGGAATTGAGGTTGTCTGCCCTGGAAGGATTTATAGCTTCAGAAATCTTACATACAGGGTTTCTCTTAATGAGTTGCAATATAACTTAAGCAATATTTTTTAAGATATGCAGTCTTTTTTGTCTATAGTTGTATTTATATAAAGGAAATAATATTCAGATAATAAAAATTCAAACATTACAGGGAAGTATAAATGTAAAATAATTCTCCCTCTCCCAGTCTTGCCCTTAAGTTCCTAGTTTCCTGATAGAAAATTAACTTTGCAAAAAAAAGAAAGAAAATTAACTTTGCATTGACTTACATATAAAAATATAACTTGAAAACATTTTTCAACCTATGGAAATGTGTGTGTGTAATAGACTATCTACATATATATGCTGGTTTGCATGATGCTTGTTTCACTTAATATTTAAAATTTTATTGCATATAGAACCAATAGAACAATGGCATTATTTTTAATGACTAGTGTATTCTATGGAATGCTTGTGTCAGTTTAAAAAAATTCTTATATATTGTTCATATTACCTTCGCTTTCTTGTCCTTTGTGGGTGTATATAAGGAGAGAAATTAGAATTCAGTTGACAGGTTGTACTATTTTATTAATGAATAAATAGAATCAAATACAGCTTTCTAACTATTCTAAACACTATAAAGCTATTGTAAATTAATGAATACTATGAAAACAGTTTACTCTATTTGATGAACAAATTTCATCTCCTAGCTTTATATATTAACATTCCTAATAAGATAGTTTAAAAACTGTGCTGATCGGCATTGTATCACAGGTTGATGAGAGAAAGAGGCTATGTGTTCTTACAAAGCTTAAAATCTCCAAGAACCAAAGAGGCAGTGTCTTCTATTCCATGGGGTTTTTTCAAATCAGAATTGACTTGATGGCAATGAATTTCATTGTTTTTTTTGTTTTTTTTTTTTTTTTAAGAATGTGTGTGAAGTGTATAATTAAATGGGTCAGTTAGCAGGATTCATTCTTAAATAGCCATAGGTTACTTTTTATCCAGTAGAAAGTTTAATTTCTTGAAAGGTTATGCTGTTGCACTTTAATGTAAAATTCTGCTTTTAGCTCAAAGCTTCCAATGTAATAGTTGAGATAGGCACACGTGACTTCAGCTTTCTATTGTAATTGTCCCTTACTTCTTTCTCATCCTTCTATAGATAGGAGTTTGATCATCTTAATTTTAGCCTGTTAGCAGTATCTTATCTCACAGGAAACTTAACATTCAGCGAACTATACTGTGGGTAGTAGAATGCAAGACTTAATTGATCTAACTAGGGCAGTATTTGAATTTATGACTGGAATTTGTGACATTTATTTCCAATCTTTTTAAAAATGGAATGTAAATGTTGGTCAGAATCTAGTCCAGTTGTAATTTAATCACTTACAAGTGATTTCCATGGTCAAATAAAAAATTTTTGGGTTTCCATCTTCCTTCTGTACAATGAGAATTTGGGGCTAA
This sequence comes from Nesogale talazaci, assembly GCA_004026705.1. NCBI lineage: Eukaryota > Metazoa > Chordata > Mammalia > Afrosoricida > Tenrecidae > Nesogale > Nesogale talazaci. The sequence goes on along the minus strand of PVJH01014741.1, from coordinate 30,358 downwards.
AATAATTTCTAAAATTCTTTGTTGTCTGTGGTATATTACATTTCATACAAGAAATAATTATCAGTATTTGCAATAAGTTAAAGATGACATTTGCCCTTGGATAATCCTTAGCAAGCAGGATTTTAAAGGGAAGAAGGAAAAATGAAAATGGTTAAACACAAAAAAGAAGTGGAAAGTCCTTTTTACCTTGTGGGTTCTGCAAACAATGTCATGAAGTAAAATGTGTATGAATCATTGAATGAAAAAACCAACTTACTCTGTAAATGTTCATTCAGATCACACACACACAAAACACTTTTTAAAAGGTCTTTTTATTTTGGGGGCCATCACTGTCCCCTGGTGGGAGTAGGAGGCCCAACCTTGCTCCTGGAGAGCTGCTGCTGGATTTGAACCACCAACCCAGTGGGTCGCAGTCCTGCACACAACCACTACGCCACCGGGGCTCAGCCCTAAAAGGTCTTTTTTGGGGGTGGGGGGCATCATTGCCTGCTGGTGGTGGGAGTAGGAGGCCCAGCCTTTGCTCCTGTGGAGCCGCTGCTAGAATTGAACCTCCATCCCAGTGAGCCGCAGTCCTGTGCACAACCACTACGCCACCGGGGCTCAGCCCCCCTAAAAGGTTTTTTTAAAGGCCAAATGTGTACTTGCCATATTGACATCCTTGCTCTCTTGAAACTTATAGTTTTCAAGTTTTGCCCTCTTCTTTGAAAGGAAATCAAAACAAATTGTTAGATTTAGGGTGAAACAAAACCTACTGTTTATGTGCTTTTTGTCTTTCTCAGGGAACAATGAAAATTATAGCCTGTAAATACAATTCCAGAGAATATTAAAAGTATATGTGCACAATTTTAATGACATCTTTTGTACAAAAGCAATTATCTTGTTATAAATTATTGCCAAAATCAATTTCTATTTTTGCTATTTGAGTAATTTAATTTATATTTAGAGAAGTTGTTTGATTTCAGCAGTTTTTAAGTTTAGTGTTATTTTGCTGAATAGAAAATAGATTCTATTTTTTGGGGTCCTGTTTGAATATTCAGTTCATTTTATTACATTTATATTTGATTTTTAAATTATGTTAGTGTTTAAAGAGTCATTTAAAGTCATTTAAAGAACATGAATTATTATAGACTGAAGTATGAAATTATTGGAATATACTTAGAATAATAGAAAATGTTTGAAATTTTCCCTAAATTGTGATAGGTCTTAATTCGGTTTCTATACATTTTTATTATAAAAATAAAATGTCTTTTCAGAAACTCTTGATAATAAGCATATCGAAACTTAAGAAATATTGTCATTCTTTCTTACCCCTTGAAAATCAGTCATGTGCCGTGTAGTTTACTGTAACTTACAGAGTAAAATCTAGTGGGCACTTAGAAAATTTCTACTCGTTTCTTTGAATTCAGTGTTTACTATTCTTTCCATTTACACTGGCCTCCTCCTGTTTCTTGAACGTACATATTTATTTTTGATGTAATGGTCTTATAATTGATTTATATCTTTATCTGAAATGTCCTTCTCTAAATAGTATCATGCCTGAAGTCTTACATTAGATTTGAGCCTGAGTATTATTAACATTCTTATTACCTCTTCTGAAGTAGCAGATCTGTCCTATTTTTAATTCTCAATGAAGCATTTTATACTACTTGATCATTTTCTTATTTCTCACCCATGATCAGTGCCTAACACCTAGTAAATACTCAGTAAGTAGCTTAATAAACAAATGAACTAAGAACAGCTTTTTTTGATTGATTATTTCTGAATAACATAGGCATCTTAATTTACATAGTTTCTTAAATACATTCACTTTGAATGCTTATGCCATTAAATGTTAACTTACATTTCACAAAAGGTTTTTTTTTTAAGCTACCAATTTGCTTGAGCTAATGGAGATGTTTTGCATTTTGTTCCCTATAACATTTCAGGTTTTTTGTTTTTTCATCTAGGTTAATAGGAGGATCTGACAACAAACTGATATATAGACATTATGCAACATTATATTTTGTCTTCTGTGTGGATTCTTCAGAAAGTGAACTTGGCATTTTAGATCTAATTCAAGTAAGTTAACAGTTGACTCTTACTTTCTTTTTTTTTATTAAAAATTTTCCCCCATATTTTTCTTACCTTCTTTAATAGCCAATTTAGCATTCTCATTTAAAATGTCCTAAATTATCTAAAATTATTTTAGATTAGAAGTAAAGTGTTCCTTAATAGATACTGGGTGGGTATAGGCACAATTAGATGATCTTAATTGAAGTAAGACCAATCACAATTTCATCATGGCCTTCTTTCCTGTTTGTGTAAGTCATCACAAGAAGCCCAGGACTAGTGAGTCTTCAGCTATATGTGGTTCTGTATACCATAACCACATGAGCCCCTAAACCCATATACCTCATAATATCCTTGAAACTCAAAGTCAGTCCTCACAAAATACTCTTTATTTTCAACCTCTTCTCTTACATTACCGTTGCAACTCTAATCTAAAGCTGGCTTCCCTAGTGATATTATCTGCAACATTTAAGTGGTAGCCTTTTCTCTCCTGCTTCCCTTATACCATCATATTTGGAGGTGTTCTCATTGCTTCTTTCAGACCATTCTCTTCTAAAGCGCCTTTGATTTTGACTTTCACATTAAGAACCATTACAGGAGTCCTAGAGATGTTGTGGTTCGTGGTTAATCGTCGGACTGCTAACCACGAGTCAGCGCCTGTAAAGAGAGTCTTGGAAACTCAGGGGACAGTTCTACCCTCTCTAACGTTGCTGTGGGTTGGTATCAATTCATGGCAGTGAGTTTGTTTTTTTGTTATAAAGTATACCACCTTTTTTCTCCCTGTTCTGTTTGAGTCATCTCTCGTCCCTTTCACTGAAAATTTTGTCAAGAGTTTGTCAAATTTCTGAGAGTTTACCTTAATTATAGCCTAACAAATCAACCTCCACAGTTTTATGGAGACTCGCAGAACACACGAGTTTCCTCCTTGACCAAAGACAAAGGATTTCATTACTAATGGCAGAAATAGCAGTCAGAGTAACAGCATTTGCTTGTTATGATTCCCCAAGTCTCCATTTTTAGCAGGCCATACTCTTCATATACAGTGGATTGAGTTACAGGAAAGGAACTTCAAATTTAGGGATCTAAAATCTTTTATAATGGGCACAGGCCATGTTTTATTTTTTGCCCCAGAAAGAGAAACTCTTTCTTTCAAAGGTGTAGGCAAATGTTTTCTTTGTTCTGGAGGGGGAAAAAATGCTATTTTCCAAAAGTGCTTAATATACAAATATCCGTAAAAAATATAATACTTGGTGTCTTTGTTCACAACATGTATAGGAATGCCATGACCATGAAGTATTGTCTTCTAACACAGTTTAGTCCTTTTTTTTTTTTAGGCATCACTGCCCTGGTGGTGGGAGTAGGAGGCCCAGCCTTTGCTCCTGTGAGCGGGAATTGAACCTCCAACCCAGTGGGTCGCAGTCCCGCACACAACCACTACACCACCGGGGCTCAGCCCCACAGTTAGGTTCTTATTCTGCCAACATTCACTCAAATATGTGCTATAAGTCATACTGATTTCAGTGTCCATATATATATTTCTTTGATTACTGTGGTGCCTTCAAACCTGAAACTTCTCTTCTTAAAAGAATTTTATCCTATGCCTCATTTCTACTTATTTGTAGACATTGTTATCAAAACTTGCGATCTTCTCAGGTGCACATACTCTACTCTCTGTTTACCATTTCGTATCTTTAATTAATCAGTCTTTTATTATTCTAATCATTGTTCAAGGCTTTTTGAAATAATGAGTCTTTTCAATTCCTGACTTCATTTATCTTACTTAAATTCTGCGGTCAGTTATTATTATCATAGCTCTGTATTTACTTAGCACTTTGCCTGTACCCATGCAGTTCCCTAATTATACTGTGAGATAAAAGTCTTATTCCCTGACGTCAGCAAGTCCAGTAATCATATTTTCCTGGCCCAGTCTCTCTCTTAGACAGTTACTGCTGGCAATGGTAATTCTTCTCAAACCTTAAGCAGGACCATCATTTTGCTGTCTAGTTAACTGAGGAAGTTAAAACAGACACAGAGAACTTCCTTCCTCAGGCCTCTGCTATCTTTCTAGAGCCTTCTACATCTGGGCCCGTCTGTTTTACTAAGAGTAAAACTCTTAGCGAAGCTCAACACATGTACTCATATTGCCCTAACAGTTCTCTCATTCTCAGTTCTATGTTTTCCCCTCCCTACTATATGTGTGTATGCATGTGTATATATATAATTACCAGCCTACAATATGTCTTGTTCCTTTTTTCCTTGCCACTCACTGCCTAATATGTTTTTCTCTATTTTGAGCAAAAGGCTTTTAAAAAGTTGCCTTACACACTGTCTCAATTTTTTCCCCTTTCAATCTCTCTTGAATCCACTCCCTTCAGGCATTCAGCCCTCCTATTGGTAAATCCAAGGAGCCTTGGAGATGCTGTAGGTTAGGTGTTGGGCTTCTAAGCTCAAGGTCAGTGATTAAAATCAATCAGCTACTCCCGGGGGTTGGGGGGTTGGGGGGCGGGGGGCGAATTAAGGTTCTCTACTTCCAAAAGGCTGTCAGTCTTGAAATCCTATATAGGGTCACTAAGTCAGAATCTAGTCGGTGAGTTTAATCAGTTATTAGTAAATTCAAGGGTAAATGTTCAATCTTTATAAATTTGATTAGGATAATTGATCATACCTGTCTCTGCTCACTTGTCTTCTAGGATATATTACTTAACTGACTTTCACTCAACTGTTTAGATGCTTCACTTTGTATATGAAATGAGTTCTCTTCATTTCTCCTACTTCTAATATTGATAATGCCCTAGGGATCAGTCCTTGATTTTTTTTCTTTCTTATTTTCTTGCTATGTTTATTCACTCCATGATTTTATTATAAATATTTTTGATGATTTCCAAATTTGAATGTCCACTCAGACCTTTCCTTTTAATCACCGAATTACCTGTTTAATGGTCATATTAGATACCTAATGAAGGCCACAAATGTAACATGTCCTAAACTGAGATCCCGATATTTCCTCAAAAACCAGTACTTTCTATAGTGTTCCCCATCTCATATAATGACAACTTCATCCTTGTAATTGAACCAGTCAGAACCTAAGTATCCATCCCTGGTTAGTCTTCATTTACTCCACAAGTGCTTCTTGACAAATCTTGTGGGATATGTAGAAGCTGACTTTTGTTACTTTGTTCACTGCTACTGCCTTGGACCAAGTCATTCTCAGCTCTTGCCTGGATTATTGCAGCCGTTTTTCCTTAGTACATGAGAGTGGTAGTATTGATGTAGTTCAGACCTATCATCCCTTCTGACACCTTTCTTTTCACTCAGTAAAAGCTGATTTTCCCACAATCCAAGAAGTCTTAGATGATTTGACTTGCTTCCCCACACTCCTTTACTTTTCTTTCTACTGCCACTCTTTCTCTTCTGCTCTGACCACGTTGTTCCTCAAATTTACCAAATAGCTTCTACCTCACAGCTCTCACATTTGCTGAAATTTGCACCTAAAAGGTTCTTACTTGGTAGATGTTTGCATGACTTCCTTCATCATGCTTTCAGGTATTGACCAAGATGACACCCCAATTTGATATTTCCTGGCCATTCTTTAAAAAATCTCTCACCTCTGACATTTCTCAGCACCTTCCCTATTTTGGTAACACCAGCCACCCTCTAACATACTCTATATCTGACCTACGTTGTCTTTTACTTTGGTATTTGCTCAAACTCGAATGGAAGTTGAGGGCACCAGTGGTTTAGTGATGGAGTTCTCACTTTCGTGTGAGAGACCCTGCCTTGAATCCTGACCAGTGCACCTCAATCACAGCCACTACTCATCTGTCCTTGCAGACTTGTGTATTGATGTGATGCTGAAGAGATTTGAGCCCAGTTTTCAGACTAAAACAGACTAGGAAGAAAGGCCTGATGATCTACATTTGATGAATCAGCTAATAGAAACCGTATGGGTCACAATGACCCAATTCTTCATAGTTGAGAACCGACTTGGTGACCACTAATACCATCACCCCTACCACTAATAGATTATAAGTTTGATTGAGGCTAGGGTTTTATTTATCCTTTGTCCACCGATTTATTTCTAGTGGCCGGAGCAACACCCAGTACAAGTGGGTTCTCAACAGGTAATTGTTGAATGAATCAATATATTTACTGCTTAATTATTAGTGTTCTATGTAAAATGACTCTGATGTTAAAGCCCTGATGAGATTAATTAGAAAGTGGAGAGAGCTAATTAGAAAGATAAAGTACAGTCATTGTTATGTGCTGTTAATGCGTTTTTTAACCTCAGTGTTGGCTACATTGCCTTTTAACTTATGAAAATTGCTATGTTTGATATACATTTACAACTTTTGTCCTTTCTGTTTGTGTAATGCTTCAATAAAAAACAACAAAGTACACTGCCATAGTAAAAAATATATAGTTGTTATAAATAACTTTATTGAGTTATTGAGGGAATACTCTGGACTTATGTTTTCTTTCTCTTTCTTGATCCTGGACAGTGCAAAAATATAGGGCCATGGTGTAGGTAAGTTGTAAATTGGAGAAAGCTGCATGAAAAAAGGAAGTTTTCTTTGTCTAGCAGGCTTTATATTTGTGAAAGCAGGAAGGAGGCATGGTTTTTTAACTCATTAGAGTTATGCAAGAAATGCACATTTTACCATAGTAAAAAGGTTTAGTAATAAATTCTGAGTACCGAAAATTACACATGTCCTAAGTGGCTCCATTTAAAGGTCTATGTGTTGTGAATTAAGTGTGTCGCTCGAAATTGAGTCTATGTGTTGTAAATCTTAGTGCCTGTATCTGACTAAGGCACCCTTGTGTTGCATTGACTTGGTACTTATCCACTAACCAAAGAGTTGCTTCTTCAAACCTACAGCTACTTGGAGGAAAGAAGATGTGACAGTTTGCTGTAAGATTACATCCTTAGAAACCCTATGGGGGTTTCTAATAGAAACCCTATTCTGGCCTATAAAGTCATCAAAAGTCAGAATTGACTTGATGACAACAAATTTGGGTTTATAACCTATGGGTATAATCCCATTTGGGAATAGGTTTTCTTAATGAAACATTTGTCGGTGTAGGGAATGTCTTAATTTTGGAAAAAAAATATATAACTTAATATGAGGTTATAAGAAGGTCTTAGAAGTCAAATCATCATTTTGCGATATAATAGAGCAGATAAGCAAGCAGAGATCAAGGAAGTAAGATGCCAACTCATATGAACATCTCTGAGGAATAGAATCTCAAAAACTAGGACCTGCCTTTAGAATTTAGTAGATTTTTTTAGAGCCAACATAATGAATTTGCAATTCTAGCCTCAGTTGTCAGAAAACCAGTTCTGTTTGGTAAAGCTATCCACTTAGTGGTATTTCTGTTATAATAGCACTAGACAAGACAGATGCTGAAAATTACTACTAAAGAAAAAAACTAAAGAAATGTGACATGTGCTTATTAGTGTACTAAATATTCTTAAATCCATACTTTTTTTAACTGGGTTATAAGAAGCTACATATCTAAAAGGTACACGAAGCCATAGGCAATCATAAGAAACATTCTGTGTGTCCGTGTGTGTGTGTGTGTGTGTGTGTGTGTGTGAGAGAGAGAGAGAGAGAGAGAGAGAGAGAGAGAGAGAGAGAGAGAGAGAGATTGGTAATGCAATGGCTAAGTGGCTACTAAATTTAAGGTCAGTGATTAAACCCACTATTGGCTCTGCTAGTGATCCTCTGTTGTGAATATTCAGCCTATGATGCCCCATGAGACAGTTCTCCTCTGCCACATAGAATCTCCTTAAGTGGGATTTGATTCAGTGGCATATATCCACATTTAAGATTGGTGAAACACATCCACATATAGAGGGGTCACAAGGAAAAGACAAGACCGGGTGCTGTATAGCTCCGAGGAAACATACAACTTTTCTCTAGTTCTATTTTTTATGTATATAAGAGAGAATTTTGTACAGTAAGAAAATATCCCAGCCCAGTTCAGATCAAGACCGTAAGTCTGATATTAGCCCGTATGTCCCACAGCAATCTACAAAGTCCTTCAGACTCACGAAACACATGCAATGATGCCAAATGCAGGACAAACACAAGCCAGTGGGTAGGAAGTCTTTGGATCCAGTGTTGTTGTAAGCATCTCAGCACTGCAGGAGTCTCCACATGGCTTTTCTAGGTCCAGTTTTCTTGCTGTATCAGGGTAGGTCTGTGTGGCGTCTCCTCAGGGACGTTTTGCAGGGAGCCAGCCTTGTCAGTCAATTCTTTGAGGCTGCAAGTGTTGTCGGTAGAGAGACTCCAAAGAAGTGAGACATTGCTTCTCCTCTAGTTCTTTAATACTTGCTCCTCCCCAATATAATGACCCAAATTCTACTTTACCAATCTTGCTAGACCAGAGCATGTATGCTGGTACAGATAAGAGCTGGAAACACAGGAAATCCAGGACAGATCAACCTCTCAGGACCAATAACGAGAATAGCAATGGGAGGGTAAGGGTAAGGTGGGAGGAGAGAGGGAGAACGGATTACAATGATCTACAAATAACCCCCTCCCATGGGGGGGACAACAAAAGGTAGGTGAGGGAGACATGTACAGTAGTGTAAGGCATGAAGAACTTATAAATTATCAAGGGTTCATGAGGGAGGGCGGAGGGGTAAAATGAGCTGATACCAAGGGCTCAAGTAGAAAGAAAACGTTCTGAAAATGATGATGGCAGCGAAAGTGCCTGGCGTGATGGATGTGTGTATATGGATTGTGATAAGAGCTGTAAGAGCCCCCAATACAATGATTAAAAGAATGGTCAAACACAAATTCAAACCTATTGCCATATTAAGTCAATTTTGGCTCATAGTATAACCCTGCAGGGCAGGATAGTTCAACCTATGTGGGTGTCTGATACAGTCAATCTTTGCCGGAGCAGAACACTGAATCCTTCTCAGTCACATAGGCTGGCGGCTTTGAACACTGACTGGTGGCTTGCAGCCCAGTGCATAACCTACTACATCAGATGCCAATACTTACTTTCCTCCTGAGGACTGCTGGAGAAGACTGCTAAATTTGTTTTGTTTATCCAAAAGACTTTTCTAGTAAATAAGGTGAAGTCAAATTTTACATAAGTATGGATTGTTTGTGGTAAAGGGGTACTTAGAATTTTTTACTTTGTTTTTAGCTATATCTTTTATCTACTTTATAGAGAGTAGTTACATTGTTTCAAGGGACTTCTTATATTTTTATAGACCTTAAAGTAAATCTATTACATATACATTTTGAATTGTACCTTTTCAGTTGTTCATGACTGAGGAGAGTCCAACTGATAGTCCAACTGTGTATTCCAAAACACATCTTTTAAAAAAATTTTTGAGCTACTTATTAGACTTTTAAGAGGAAAAGGGGGGAAATAATCTCTTTCAAATTCAAATATACTTGAACAGTAAGAATGACACACATGGATTTGAATTTTTTTAGAGATAAATATTTTGTGCCAGTTCCCCGATATCATCACTCGTATTGTTGACCTTAAGGGTTATAGTAGGAGTTGATGCATCTTAGAATGGAAATAGATGGAGAATTATCAAAAAACAAATATCCTGCATCATCACCTAAATTAAGTGAATTTTATTATGTGTTCATAGGAAGTGAAATTATCTGTTGTGCTTTGCGAGGCTTTTTTTTGCCATTGATGTTCAAATATTAATTTGTGAGACATGCAATTCAGGAAAGAGACTTTCAGAAGAATCGAGCCATCTTCCATTATTAAAGAAACCTTTTGAATTATATGTTTGTCATGTCACTAAAAAATAAAAATAAAGAAAATTTCTGAAACTTACCTTGTAGTTAGTAAGTTCTGTAGTTTTGCTGGCATTGCTTTGGAATTACCACAGACCATTAAAGACCTATGAAAGGGTTCTGAGCATGCATGAGCTAGTCACTTGATAAACATTTATTAAATGAAAGAGCAAAAAGCAAGTGAGTAGCATATTGATTCTGTTTGTGTTTCTTTAAACAGGAATTCATTCAATGTTTATTTAGAATTAATTTCTTTGATTTGTCAACTTCTACTTTTTTGGGGGGAGGGAGGGAAATCACTACCCTCTGGTGGTCGTGGGAGCTATCAGCGCTGCTCCTGAGAGCCACCGCTGGATTTGAACCACCAAGCCCGCGGGCCGAAGTCCCGCACTCAACCACTTATGCCCCCAGGGCTCAGCCCCAACTTCTCCTTTTGAGATAACTTTAGTAAAATGGAAAAGAAAACAATCAATCAAGTGTAGGCCAAAAGGAACAAATTAAGAAAAAAACTATATAATATTTACTAAATGTTTATTTTCATTTTTCAATGTTGAAAATTAAACCATTCACCATGAAAGATGCTATCTCAGATTTAACTATCTTATATAAAATGTGAGGAAACATCATTAATTTCTTAAATTTGCACCAATGTGTGGAGTAATTATCTTTGTTCATATTTTTAAAAATCCTTAAGTTGGGCAAAAGGACCTTCCTTTTTATTCTAACATGTACTGTTTTTAGTGTAATGTTGAAGTTATTTTTAGAGTCCTAGCTGTTGTAGGATATCTTTATTGGAAGTGTTAAAATATTTACAGAGTGAGAATAGAAGTTCATTAAATATTAATGTTGGGTTGTTTGACTTATTTATAAGCATTCATATAGTCTTCAATTAGTTTATTATGCCAAACTGATATTGGAAGCATGCTATTTCACTAGGTAATTTTGAATGCCAGTTACCAGTTTCTGTACTACATGTGGCAGTATCTGTATCAGTCTTGCTAAGTTGTATTTAGAGGAAAATTGACAACTGATAGCTAAACTTTTCTTGAGGTTTAGGAAGATAATGCTTTGACCATGGGTTTGAATATTTATTTAAACTATGGGCATAGCTTTCATTATTTCTGTGCTGCTTCATCCGCACTTGGTCATACCATGATGACTTGTTTGTTGCTGTGATGCTACAAACTGTGCCCCGGTTTTTCAGATAGCAGCAGTGTCACTCAGGGTGAATAAGTATTGGAGCTTATGAAAAGACTCAGAAGGAAGAATAGGCTATACATTTCTGAGAGACTGTTGTTGTTAAGTTGGTTCCAACTAATAGCGATCCTGTATACCAAAAACAAAAAACAAAACCACCCCCCAGCAATGTACCATCCTCATAATTGTTCTTAATGTTTGAGCTCATTTTCACAGCCACAGTGTCAGTCCATCTTGTCAAAGGCCTTCCTCTTTTTCTCTGCTCCTCCACTTTACTAAACATCATCCCTTTCTCCAGGGACTGACGGATCTCTTAACATTTTCAACGTATGTGAGACAAAATTTCATTATCCTTGCCTCTAAGCACCATTTTGACTGTACTTCTAGGACATATTTGCTTGTTCTTTTGGCAGTCCATGGATCAAGTGCTATTTGAATAGTATGTAAGATTTTAAAAGTTCATGGAAAAATGGATATAAAAGGTAATGAAAATTTTCTAAAACCGTATATGGGGGAAACCCTTCCTCCACCCCCTCATGTGCCCACCCCAAAGCTGTGTATTTAAACTTTTTTTACAAAACAGTCTTAGCATCTTCAAAGTACTTTCCATTTCACTTAATATATTTGTCAAATCTGTGGTTCTAGTCTTGGAAATATTTTTCAAATTCATCTGTTTGAATGGCTGACAGCACCTATCTCATTTTTTTTCTTCATCTCTTCTATGTCATCAAATTTCTATCCTTTCAAGTCCCTCTTTATTCACAGAAGCAAAAGAAGTTGCATGAAGAGAGGTCAGGTGAGTCAGGTTCTTGGGGCAAGAGAGGCAGGCACGCTGTTTTTTGCCCAGCACTGGCACACTGAGATGGCTGCATGAGCAGATGCATCGGTATTGTGACGCTGAACCAGTTTCATGACTGCCACAAATCAGACCTTTTTTTGGTCACACATTCTTTTCAGAACTTCTAAATTAGAAAGCTTGATTAGCAATCTGACTTGGTGAAACAACTCCAAAGTCAACATTTTCTTCTGGGAAGTTGACAGATGTCCAGAATGAAGTTTGTCATCAATCAACATTTCACCTTTTTTGAAACAAGAAACCCACTCATACACTTGAAGTTTTCTCATAGTGCTGTCTTTGTAAGCTGTGTTCAACATCACAACAATTTCTGCAACAATTTTCCTGAGCCGGAAATAAAATTTCGCAACCACATGCTGTTCTCTTAAGTAGGCCGTCACACACACCAAAAAAACAGGTTCAAGTGAAACTGCTTTTATGAAGAAATTCACTGTGACCAGAGAGAACTTTCCCAGGTGATGTCACTGGATGCACTAAGAGTGAGTTGCTTGAGGCTCACCTATTGAGAAGAATGCTGTGCTCAGTGGAGCTTTTTTCTGGTTCATTTTGGGTACCCCCTTGTATGAAAGTACATCGAGACTAGTCAAAGTTGTCCTTCAGTGGAAATTCTAAAGATTTCTCTTAAAATTCAATGCCTATTATTGCAATAATTCCATTTTCTTCCCACTTAATCTCTAGTAATCATCCATAAACTATTTGTATATTCTATTTCCTTCAACATATTTTCAAGGATCATCTTGGCATGTATCTTGGCTTCTTTTTTGCTGAATGGTATTCCATCTTATGTATATATAAAATTTTGTTTATCCAATCATCTATTGTGGGCATTTGAATTTTTCTAGCTTTTGACGATTGAAAATAGTGCTGTACATTGGTGTGCAAGTATATGTGTCCCCTATTTCATGTCTCTTGGGTATATGAATCTATGTTGACATGGAATTATTATTCTGTATGATAAGATTCATTTCTTTAAAACTAGGTGATTACTAAAATAAAAGAAAATTTTATTCTTTGAATGACTGTAAAGTAATTCTAAACTGTGAACTCACTGAGAGAAGATATTCATCTTTGGTTTTATATTCTTGTTACCCCAGGAGCAAATGTAGTTTTTAAACAAAGGAAAAAAATCCAAACCTATTGTCATCAAGTTACTTAAATAATTACGTATAAGCTGAGTTTTTCAGCATATTTTTCATGTTATTTTTGTGGTAAAAATTAGGTCCCTTGACTGACTTTCCGGCCAGCTTATACTCAAGTATGTACGGTAATTCAGACTCATGGTAACCCCGCATGTTACAAAGTGGAATTACTCCTTAGAGTTTTTCTTAGCTCTAATCTTTACAAAGCAGGTCACCTGGCCCTTCTACAGAGATGCTGGCTAAGTTCCAACCACTAAGCTTTCGTTCAATAATTAAGTACAAACCAGGCCACCTCTTTACCTCTTTGTAGACACTTTTATATTGAAATTGACTTTTAAACTTTATATTACTTTAAAAATGAAACAGAAGGGGGTGCTATTTACCTTGTTACTTCTATTTCTCGCCTCCTTAGTTTTTGTGAAAAAACTGCAACCAAAACTTTATTGATCTGATTTACTTATTTGTTTGGTTTCTGCCTCAAACCTTGAAAGTTTTTTCATTTTATATTCTTTAAATTGTTTTACTTCAATGTGTAGATCATTGGCTTTTTATTGGCCCTGTCCGTGTGACAAATAGTGTGTATTTGTTATGTGTAACTCTCAATTTCTAATTATCTTAACTTTAATTTCTAGTAATGTTTTTATTTATCAAATTATAGGAAAATAATTAAAATTTTCATGAGTCTCTGATTTTTTTCATAAATTAAGAACATGTGGTTATAGGGCCTTTAAAAAGTTTGTGAGAAATTGAATGAAAAGATGATGGTATTTTTCACAAACATTTTGCTATGGGGTATTTAAAATAATTCATCCTTTCAGGTGGTATTGTTCTGTACTAACTACTGACACTGTTTTCTCCTTTTTAAGTGAGCAAATTACAAAATCCTAGCAGCTCCAATATGTGTTTATTTTCAAAAAAGTATTTGTTAAAATTAGAATTTTTAAATGTTTATGATCGTTTTATGTTTTGAATGACCAGATAAGTAACACTGACTTTTGTTTATAAGATATGTTTGAGGTAGTATTTGGGATGCTTTATCTATATAACTCACTGTTTATAAGGATCCAGAAAGGTAGGCTTTATCACCATTTTATAGTTCCGAGACTTAAAAGTATTAAGTGATAATCACAGCTACATAGCTAGTTAGCGAACAGTGAGAATTTAGAATTAGATCTTGTCTGATTTCAAAACATATCTTCGGCATAGTACCGCACAGAGTACCGTATAGGCAGCTTCTATTATTTTGCCACTCCACACTCATTGCTATCAAGATTTTTATCCCTTTTGTCCAACATACTTGCATCTTCATTGAGTTTTGCCAATCATTTATAAATACAAGTGAGTTAAGGAAAACTGTTTAAGACAGCATTTTCACCTTCCTGGGATAGTTATCTTCTGATGGGTGGGGAAAGATGACTATAAATCTGTAAGTAATGCAACTAAGTGAAAAAGGAAGAAAGAAAAAAAAATAAAGACATTTGAAAACTTAATTGACTAGTAAACTCATCATTTAAAATTAAGGAATTCCATTTAACCCAATATGTAGAAACTAATTCTGGATAGATTTAGTCTAGTTTAGTCTAACAAAACTTTTATGTACTTTTGAGAAAAAGTCTCTCTGATTTTGTTGAAATAGACTTGTTCTTAAATTGAGCCCCCAAAAGTTAACCATAAAGGACAAAAATGGATTAACTTGGCTTTCCTGAAATTTAAGTGATATTATTAATGATATGAGAAAGCAAACACAGAGTGGGAAAATATAAATACATAGGACAGAGGACAATCTCCAGAATATGTCAAGAATTCCTATATAACAACAAGAAAAAGAAGAAGCAGTAGAAAAATGAGCAAAAGTCTTCAATAGGTACCATGAAAAAAAAACTTAAATGAAAAGGCACGTCTTAGTTGCTTGGGAAATGCCAATGAATATCATAGTAATGTGTGCTCATATAGCTATCAGAATGACTAAAATGAAAAGATTCAAAAGGATGTAGAATCACTAGAGTTTCCATATATTGCTACTTGTAGTGTGTATTTGTATAATAACTTTGAAAATATATTTGACAGGATCACCTTTAACTGAACATACACTACATTATGACCCATCTATTACATATACTGACCCAAATATCAGCCAAAGCACCTAATTTTACCACAAAAACTGCATGAAAAATGTGCTGAAAAACTCGGCTTATACACGAATATATGCATTACTTATTCTTAAAGGTGTTATCTATACTATACATAGGATCACTAAAAATATGTATAAGAATGTTCTTAAGACTGCGGCCCACTGGGATGGAGGTTCGATTCCAGCTCCACGGAGCAAAGCCTGGGCCTCTTACTCCCACCGTCTGAGGGCAATGATGCCCTCCCCCCCCCCCCCAAAAAAAAAACACCAAAAAAAAAATGTTCTTAGCAGAATTAATTTTAATAGCCCCAAACTGAAAACAACCCAACAAAACAACTCTCAAGAATATAATGACTTGTAATATGATTTTTTCCCTCAAAGCTATGTGTTTAAAATTTTTTACATGACACCCTTAATGCCTTCAAAATGTTCTCAATTACTCTTAATGCGTTTGTCAGGTCTGCAATTTCATTCTTGGAAACATTTTCAAACTCATTTGCCTAGATAGCTGAAAGCACCGCCCTCATTTTTTTTCTTCACTCTTTTTACGTCATCACATTTCTGCCCTATGTTGTCCCTCTTCATTCACGGAAACAAGAAGTCACAAGGAGTAAGTTAGGTGCGTGGAGCAAGAGAGCATGCTGATTTTGGGGGGTTCCCCCTACCCAAAATCTGACTCACTGAGATGGCTGGGTAGGCAAGTGCATTGTCATGGTGGCAAAACCAGTCATGTGCCTAAAGTCAAGCCTTTCATTGTGTCACACACTGTCGGCAGTCTTTTCAGAACCTCTAAATAGGAAGCTTGTTTAACAGTTTAACTGGTGGAATGAACTCCAAATGCACTACAAGTCGACATTTTAATCTGCTTGAGAAGTTGACAGATGTCCAAAATGAGGTTTGTCATCACTACCTTTTTGAAATAAAATGACTCTTACACTTGAATTTTTCCCATAGCACTGTCGTTAGAAGCTGTGTTCAACATCACAATGGCTTCTGTGACATTTTTCCTGAACAGGAAACAAAATTTCACAGCCACGTGCTGTTCTCTTAAATTGGCTGTCACAAAAATTAGATTTGAGCGAAAAGCTGCTTTTATGAAAAAAATTCTCTCAGACCAGAAAGAACCAACCCACTGGGCAATGCCACTGGGTGCACTAACTCTGAGTTGCTTGATTCTCCCCTCGTAGGAAAAATGTGTAATAGGAAAACTGCCCCACCCAGCACAATAATGTTTTGGTGTGTTTTTTTTTTTTAGCTACCCCCTTGATATTTATGGAGTAACATCCTATAAAATGAGGATGTATCAGCTATCATGTAATGACATGGGTTAAATTGATAAGAGTTAATGATGACTAAAAGAATAAATTTAAAGAAGAGTGCATGCTGTGCCATTTAAATATACAGTTGACTTTTATTCTGTATGGTAGCTACATGTCCTACAAGCCATGAACACTGAATTGGTGAATATTACTCTATAGGAAGTCCATGGTTTGTTTCCTATGAACCTTCAATCACAATGTGTAGGTCAGCCAGTGAGTATATAGCTGCTTTATGTACCTTTTTTTTTTTTGAGGGAGGCATCACTGCCCTCTGGTGGGAGGAGAAGAAGGCCCAGCCTTGCTCCTGGAGAGCTGCTGCTGGATTTGAACCACCAACCCAGTGGGCCACAGTCCCATGCACAATCACTACGCCACCGGGGCTCAAACCTGTACCTTTCTTTTTTAAGACACTTTATTTAATATGTATTTTTGCTTTATTTAGGTTGAGCTCAGAGCTGATAAAGTGATATAACGCATGCCTGAATGAAGCTTATCTAATATATATTTGTTTGTTTTTGTAAGGCACAGTACGACCTTCTTAAAAGCCGTAAGCAGAACTTCAGTAGTATTCTTGGGAGCATTTAAAACAGTGAACTCACAAAAAAGTACAAAGATGTGAAAAATATGGAACTGTTTAAATTACATAAAGAACATTTTTTTGCATTAGAATTGAATAAAAGACAGCGTTGCTTTGCTCAACCTCAGTTGGAAAGATGTGCATTAGGTAAAAAGAGCATTTCTGCAAACAACTATGAAAGCCCCATGTGAATACTAACTTGGGGGTTGCAAATAAATTTTAGGAAGTAAATTTATAAATATGAAACCGATTAATAATGAAGATTGTCTATACTTCAGAAATAGCCCAAAATATCTATACTGTTAGAAAATAGTATAGTAGTTATCTGTGTTGGTAATGACTTGGTTGCCTGAAGGAAGCTTCTCAAGTGCTAGTAATTTTACATGCTCATACATTTACTTTGTGAAAATTCATTAGGTAGACCATTACGATGTGTTTTGTTGTTTTTTTGTCTGTACTATAGTTCAATTAAGGTTCACTTAAAAAGAGTTAGAGCTTATATAGCTTTATTTTCCAAAACCTCTATTATGATTTCATATAAAAGTATTCAGATCAGTTGAAGATACTCTTTCAAGGGTAATTTTTTTTATTGCTGGAAAAGTTTGTTTTTCCACTTTCATTTTTATCTTCCCTATGATGTTAGTATTTGCTGTCTGTTTATTCTGTATTCCAATAATTGTTTTCTATTCCATTTTCATAGATAGAATCTATTGTGTAAAGTAAGGAAAATTTAATCAAAGTAGTTGGAAATTGACTAAAGTCATTTCAGGGACTATGTCACAGCAATTTGTGGAGAAAAAAAGCTGGGAGTGAATATCGACCCCAACTAGAACCTTTAGACTGTGCTGTGCATCTGTGTCAACTCCCAAGATAATTACTTTCTTGTATCTGCAAAACTGAAGTAAGCTAAAAACTCACCTGAGGCTGACCTTGATATGCCCCAATCATGGTCATCTTAATAACATATTGACACAGATTCCAAAGACCAGGTGTTATGTGAAAATTAGCCTTCTGGCAGTATTTCAGACTGCACACCCCATGAAACCAGGGCTTAGAGACTGCTATGGTGAATGTTCTGTGAGCCGAGATCCCTGAGAAATTCCAGGCCGCCCTGACCCTGTCCCTGGTGGAGTTTCATAAAAACCCGGAAAAAGAGCCATACAAGTCCAAGTATAGGGCCCAAGCTCTGCTGGAAGAGGTCAAAGCCCTGCTTGGCCCCACGCTGGATGATGGGGATGAGCTGCCTCCATCTGATGAATCCTTGGACAGCAAGTACCACTCCTTGGGGCTGCCAAAGTGGTGGAGGCAGAGGGGCCCATCGCCCAGCAGACGGTGAGGCTGGCGGTCATTGAATTCTACCTCTGGACTTTGAACCACACCAAGGAGCTGTTGCCTGAGGAGGAGCACCTGGTGAAGTGTCTGAGGCTGCTGCGCAAGAAAAGAATTGCCTCTCACAGGACTGCATCTCCCTTTCCTCCAGGTGCAGAATAACCTGGGTATCTTAAGGTCTGAAGGAGTAGAAATTGAAACTGCACAAACTTATCTCAAATCATCAGAAGCGCCATATAATCGCTATATGAAAGAGATTAGGAGTCCTCTTCTTGATCCTACTGAGCATTTTCTTTCCGAAGAAGAGAAACATACTGAACAGGAGAGATCAAAAGGGTTTGAGAAGGTTTATGCTCATATTATCTGGCGCAAGTCTACCAGCAGATGGATATGTTTGAGAAGGCTGCTCATTCCTGTCATAGTACCCTAAAACTCCAGCTTGAGTGGGCTATTAATGCTACACCTGCCTTGTCACAATTTTGCATCAATAAGCTATGCTTTATAAAGGCCGGGCACTGTTTATCACCTGCTAATGTCATTTTTGGTCAAACTGGAAAGATGCCAGCCTCCGAAGACACTACTGAAGCTGAAGGAGATGAACCAAAACTGTATCATCAAAGGAAGAGGGAAATAGCAAGATGCTGGATCAAATACTGTCTGACTCTCATGCAGAATGCCCAGCTGTCCATGCAGGGCAACAAAGGAGACCTGGACTTTGATAAGCATTCTGACCTTGGAACAGTAAGGACAGAAGAACTAGCTGAGGAAAGTGTTAGGAAAAAAGCCATGCATTTTGGAACGGGTGAGTTGTGTGATGCCATTTCTGCAGTGGAAGAAAAAGTGAGATATTTGAGACTTTTAGGTTTTGATGAAGCCAGAGAACTTTTCCTAGTGGGTCAGCACTATGTCTTTGAGGCAAAAGAGTTCTTTCAGATTGATGGCTATGTCACCGACCATATCGAAGTTGTCCAAGACCACGGTGCTCCGTTTAAGGTGCTGGCATTCTTTGAGACTGACATGGAGAGATGATACAAGATGCATAAACGTAGAATAACCACACTAGAGCCCCTCACAGTGGAACTGAGTCCACAGTATTACCTGATGGTCAACAGACAGCTTCAGTTTGAAATTGCACATACTTACTACAACATGATGAACTTGAAGGTTGCCACCGCAGACAAAGTAAGGGATTCTGATCCACATAACGTAAAAAAAGATCAACAATCTGAATAAGTGAGCAATGAAGAATTACCAGCTCTTCTTAGACTCCCTGATAGACCCCAATAAAGTATTTCCTGAGGACATAGGGGAAGATGTTCTTTGTCCCACCATGTTAGCTAAGTTTCGAGTTGCCCATCTCTGGTTGCCCATCACTTCAGATCCCATGAAAGAGACAATTTGGCAACAGCATTGGAACATTACAAATTTATTGTTGATTACTCTGAAAAGCACCCTGAGGCTGCTCAGGAAATCCAAGTTGAGCTAGAACTCAGTAAAGAGATGGTGAGTCCTCTTGCTACAAATGGAGAGATTTAGAACCAAGATGGCCCTAACTTAATCTTCGTTTTGACTGAAAGGAAATATGTAATATGTTTCATTATTAAACGGACATTATTCCTTTGTGATGGTTTCTTTTATAGCCAGATAAGTGCTGTTCAAACTTGAGATAGGGTCAGGTCAATTGAGTCTTTGCTAGGTAATTAATAGTTTGTACTTAGTTATGTAAATTGCTTTGTTAAAGTGACTTGTGATTGCTATTTCAGATTCCTTGTTTCCTCTTTAAATATAGAAACTAATTCAGTTTCTAAATATTGGCTGGTATTACTGGACTAGTAGTTACAAGGAGAAATGCCAGGGAATATGCCTGGTACGTAAGCCAACATGTTACCATATTGAAATTGAAAAAATAACTTTCTGTAGATATTCTTTCCAAATTATTTGCTTTCCTAAATTCCCAAAGATCTGAGATCTTTCCTTTTGACAATAATAAATACTAAGTTGTCGTTATTTTGTGTTGAAAAGTTGTTTGTCTCAATTATGTTCCTTATGGAAATAATAAATGGACATGTTTCACTAATTTAAAAAATTAGCCTATTAAAATGGGGAATAACCATATCACATCTCAAAGTTGGCTACTTATTACATACCTGCCAAATATCATTTTGGGGGGAGGCATCACTGCCCTCCAGTGGGGGTAAGATGCCCAGCCTTGTTCCTGGTGAGCTGGTGCCGGATTTGAACCGCCAACCGTGTAGGCCACAGTCCTGCACACAACCACTACGCCACCTGGGCTCAGCCCCAAATATCATTTTTGTGTGACTGCCACACCACTGACAATTAGGCCCAGCCAAGTTGACATAGCCAGCATTGCATTAGCCTTGCACCTTGGCATCCATTACTGCCATATGTGCTTTGTTGATGTGCAACCTAGATATGTGATTTATTAAGATTGTCATAAATGCAAATGTCAGGTAATGACATAGCCCATAAATGAGGAGTAAGTGTATTAATCCTATCCAGAAACTTTGGGTTGTAGCTGTGTAAATTAGCTTGAAGTTAGAATAATTACCATATGTAATAACCAAATTAAATAGCATGCATGTGGCATACCACACAGACCTCTGTGCATGATTTTTGTGAACTCAGTATACCAGTATTTTACAATTTGTTGACTTCAATTTCTTTTTTCTTTTTTACTGCCCATTGAATTTAATATTGTCTGCATCTTGGGTCATGGGACTGACTTGGGTCAGTGTCATGAAAGTTTGGTTTCCAGCAGCTGACCTCCACTCAAATCTCTAAACTGGCACCTCCTTCAGCAATGTTCTTTCTGCTTGACAAATAGTTTTCCCTAATGTGGGAAGGAATCCCCTTTTCTATCCCAAAGACAACCTTTGCCAGGGTAGCTGGCGCGCAGTCTGTATACTGCATGTCAGAGAGTCTACTTAGGCAAAGCAAGGGCAGTATTCTGTAACCATGCACATTCTACTGCACACGGGACATTTGAATCTCTCCCCTCTGCTGTCACTGTGGAGTTCGGGTAAGAACCATGGACATAGAGGAGCTGCACTTTCCTCTCTGGCATGGGGGGATCTGCCTTGTCACCTGGGGACCTCAGAAGTCTGGGACAGTACCTTCCTGTACCCACGCTTTTCTGCCACCCTAGGTGCAAAGGCATGGGCCCCCTACTTGTCACAGGATCAGCCTGTGCTCAGGCTGTGACAGTATTGCACCTAATGTCCACCTGACCTTTTGCTCATCTTCATTGTGATGGACCTAGGTTCAAAATGACTGCGAAGAACTCCACTGCTCTTAAATCCAGCCATGAACTAGCTCAGGGCAAACACATTTTCTGATTAGCAAGGTAGTACCAAACTCAATTTTGTCTTCTTCACCATGGCTTATCCCTTAACTTATAAAAACATGAACAAAAGTAGCAGCTTTGAACTATGGAACGAGTGGGAATGAGACTAAAAGTCACTTCTGGAAATGTGACAAGATGTGTGATGTATACACAGGCTCGCTGCCATACCTTTTTAATAAGTTTGTTGTTTTCCCATTACATATGTTCATGTTATTTACAGAAACACTGTTAGGAAAAAATACAGTCTAGCAAGAAGTTTGCTGTTTAGATTTTCAATCTTGCCCCATAAAATCACCCATGAATAGGAGAACTATATATTTCAGTTTGGAATCTTCCTGGTTGCTTTATGTTCTTGCCTATTATAACATGATAACCTTATATGCTACTATTATAATATGAAAATTATTAATAGCTCCCTTGTTGCACTAGGGTTTTCTGGGTTGTGCACATGGTTAAGCACTCTATTGTTAATTGAGTTGATGGTTTGAACTCACAGGCTTCAGAAAGGAGGCAGGCCTGGCAGTCTGCATTTTAAGAGCCACAGTCTTGCAACCCTTATGGAGCTGTTCTCATCTGCAAGTGTAAGGTGTCGTGAATCCGTGTTCCGTCAACAGCTACTACAAACAACCCTACAGCCAGCTTTTTACTCTTAATACTTCATTTGTCAATATTGCTGACATGAGTAATAGCAATAGAAATTGATTTTTTTAAAGAAAACCTCAATCACAGCCATACAAGGTGGAATTTAAAAGATTAATTTTTGAAATCTATGGAAAGACTTTCTTTGGGAGGAATCATAGGATTCAGAAATTGTCATATTCACAATTTATTACAAAAGGACTAGCAAGGAGTCATATGGAATTTGCTTAATTCCCTCAGCAAGGATATGGATAATATGTGCCAAGTGTTCCCAACCAGAGAAGCCCACCGAAGCCTGGAACATTTAGGCAGTTGGCTTCAATTATTCAAGTTTCACACTCATAGAGGAAAAAACCTAAAGGCTCTTGATGCCATATAAAAAGCAGGCGTTCTGTTCACCATAAATCAAATTATTAGCATAAACTATCTAATGAGACTGGTATAGAGAGGCCCAAAGCTTATCTAATAGTGTATGGCAAGAGCTCAAAGCTCACTTCTTCGGAATTGGGAGTGTGCTTACTTTGAGAAGCCGAGAGCAGACAGATGAGTTAACCTTTCTAAAGTCCGCTCTGCAAGTAATAGTGCACTCACTTTGTTATTTAACAAGTGCTGGTTCCTTTAGGTCTGGAATAATATTTACATGATGCCGGATCATATATTTTTTTCACCTCTTGGAATGACAGGTTTTTTTCCAATGGAAAACACCACCTACCTTGATACATATTTCTAATGAGGATTTAAATTTTTTTTCCTTTACACAAAGGTAAGGTTTTTGTTTTTTTTAAAAAACCTAAGTAATGGGGCTAAGCATTTCTGGTACTTGTTATTTTCAGCAATGTTTATTGTACTTTACATATTTATATATCAAAAACTAATGTTCATGAAGAATAGTCTATAATTGCTACTTTCAGACTTTACACATTTTTTAAAAATATCAATGTGATAACAGAGCTAGAAAGATCTTAGTTCATACTTTTGGCCTGCTTGATAGATAATAAAGTTAAATGAAGATACACAATTCTCAAAAGATTTTAACCTTTTTTCTTTACCTTTCCCATAGGTATTCGTGGAAACATTAGACAAGTGTTTTGAAAATGTCTGTGAACTGGATTTAATTTTCCATGTAGATAAGGTACCATTTCTATGTTGTCATTTTCTAAATTTTTTATTTCAAAAAACCCCACTAAATTATAATTGTCAATTTATGTTAATGATACCATTTTTATTTATTATTCAAGTTGTAAATTATTTTTCTGTGACCCAGACACAAGCTTATTAGAGAAAATTTAAGACATCCACTAGAGTGGTTTATAAGTAAAGGACATACATTTCTTACACTCAGTTCTCTAGATCCTAATTCTCATTTACTAAGTGATTTGGTTTCATCTAGTAACTGATTTTAGACAAAGAATTTAAACTTGGTATTTCTTGGAGTCTTATTTTTAGTATTGTATTGATTTTATGTAACAAATATGACAGGCAGTTTACACATGCGAAGATTTATTTGTGGGCATTGGTGTTCTTGATGCTGGAAAATGATAATTTGGCACATGATAAAAGTTTTAACACCTGTTAAAAAAGTTGCTGCCCAAGGGTTTTTAGCTTATGCAAGGAAATTTCAAAAAACTTATAGAAAATGAACTTCAAAGATAATGGAATTCTTAATAAACTTTTTGATGCATTGTGTAATACTTACAGTAATTTTTAAAGACGATCAAGGTTTCTCCTGGAAAATGAAGTAAAGCACTTCCAAGGATTAAAAATTTCCTAAATAAGAAATTGAATTCTATTCATTTATAACTTCCTTATATAATATGCAATATTTAAAATTTTCTATTTTATAAATAAAATTCACTAAGAAAGCACAAATGACCAGGAAAAATAATGGGAGTAGCGATACCCTGAGGATACAGGTAAGGTGGCGGGAGAAAGGGGGAGCCAGTCGCAATGATTGACTCTAGCATTCACCCACCCAGCCCCCTCCCACACACACAGCCAGGGTGATGAACAACAGAAACATGAGTAACGGGAGACAGTGGGCAGTGTATGATACGAAGATAATAATACTTTATAATTTAATAAGGGTTAATGAGGGTGGGAAGGTGGAGGGTGGTAGGGGAGAGCTGATACCAACAACTCAAGTAGAAAGAAAATGTTTTGAAAAGGATGATGGCAACAAGTGTGCGTGACACAATGGATGTATGGATTGGTATAAGAGCCCCCAATAAAATGATTTAAAAAAGAAAGAGAGCTCTGATGACAAAAATAAATAGAATGTTTGGTCCTAGATATTGCTTGTTAGTATTTAGAATATAATTAGTATTTAGAATATAATTATTTCTAGATTTTTTTTGTACATATCATTTAAAAAATGAAGTCATGTAGTATGTCTTATGTCTTATGGTTTGTAACCTGTTCCTTTTTCACAGTAATGTTTCACTATTTTAGAATCTGTCAGTGTAGCTCTATCTGTTCTCTTAGGACTAGGTGCATGTTTAAATTTTTTTTTTCATACAATGAGATAAAAGTTTTAGGAGACCAAGACTCAGATATAGTCAATGAGATAACTATTTCATGCCCCTCCATTGTCTGTCAAAACATTGTTAGTCTGCCTTTCAGCTCCTGATGATGGTAAGATTAGTTTGAACTTTGTACCAGTTCTAGACTTCCTACTATGAGAGATTCTATAATTAATTCAACCCAATTTGCCTTTGGAGCAAGCAAGAGATTTGTTCATACCAATCTCTCATGGTTAGAGGCCACAACTTCTTTTTCTCTGTCGTTGAGTGAATTCTGACTCATAATCGTCCTGTAGGACACGGTAGAGCTGCCCTGGTGGGTTTCAAGACTGTACCTCATCATGGACTTCCTCTTTGTCCTGATGCGTGACACATGGTTTTGAATTACCACCCTTTTGGTTACCAGTTTGTAACAACTGTGCCATTGGAGCTCCCTTGCGTTACAACTGTTGATGTTCTTAGGTGTTGTCACATCAATTCCGACTCATAGCAGTCCTGTATCCAGCTGAAGAAAACACCAGCTGGTCTTGCACCAGCCTCTGAACTCTTCCTATGTTTGAGTCCATTGTTGTAGCAACTTGGTCAATCCAGCTTTTTAGGGTCTTCCTCTTTCTTGTTGCTCCTGTACTTTACCAAGCAGAATGTCCCTTTTCCAGAGTCTAGTCTCCTGGGAATACATCCAAAGTATGTGAGGCCAACCCTCACTATCCTTGCATATAAGGAGCATTCTGACTGTACTTCCAAGACTAATTTGAGTTTTTGGCAACCCGTGGTACTTTCAATATTCTTGATCAGCACCATAACTCAGAGAATTGATTCTTTTTCAATCTTCCTCCTCAATATACATCTATCATCTGAGGCACTTGAAAATGTCATGTCTTGGGCCACATCTCTCACTTATTTCTCAAAGTAATGCCCTTTCTTTTCAACACTTTAAAGAGGCCTTATGCAGGAGATTTACCTAATGCAGTGTGTTGTTTGAGCCCTTGATTCTATGAACACTGATTGTGGATACAAGCAAGATGAAATCTTTGACAATTTCAGTCTTTTTTCTATTTATGATGATGTGGAATTTTGATTTTTTTTCCTTACATTGATTTGTAATCCATATTAAAGGCTGCAATTCTTGATTTTATCAGTAACTGCTTCAAGTCCTCCTTATGTAAGCAAGTAAGGTTGTGTCAGCTGCCTATCACAGGTTGTTAATAAGCCTTCCTCCAGTCCTTATACCACATTCTTCATATAATTCAGTTTCTCTGATGATTTGCTCAGCATACAGACTGGTGAGCAAAGAATACAATATGGTGACAATATACATGGACTTCTCCTGATGAAATACACAGAAATCAAATTGACTGCATCTGTGGGAAGAGATGATGGAGAAGCTCAATATCAGCAGGCTACAACCAGG
This sequence comes from Nesogale talazaci, assembly GCA_004026705.1. Lineage (NCBI taxonomy): Eukaryota > Metazoa > Chordata > Mammalia > Afrosoricida > Tenrecidae > Nesogale > Nesogale talazaci. Next base: position 4,050 of record PVJH01014741.1, on the reverse strand, counting down.
CTGAACATGGAACAGACCATCAATTGCACATATGTAAGAACAGGATGAAGCAGAAAAAATTTAAACCAAGTCCACAAGAGTCAAAATATGATCTTGATCTATCCCATCTGAATTTCCAGAATACCTCAGTAACAGAGCTGACACATTGAACACTAGTGACAAAAGATCTGATGAGCTGTGGGATGACGTGAATATCACCATAAAGAGAGCAAAAGGTTACTTAAAAACCAAGAGAGAATAAAGATCAAGACAGATGTCAGAAGAGACTCAGAAGCCATCTCTCAGTTATAGAGTAGCTAGGGCAAGTGGAAAAAGTAAAGTTAAAAAACGGAAACAAAATTACAAAGGGCAGCTTGAGAAGATAGAGGAAGAATTATAGTGAAATGTTCAGAAATTTAGTGTTAGAAAATCACAAAGGAAGGACACACTTGGCATACCTTATACTGAAAGAACTCAAGAAAAAAAATTCAAGCCTTGGGTTGCAATATTAAACCACTCTGGGTAAAATATTTGTCAATGCAGGAAGCATCAAAAGAAGATGAGAAGAATATACTGAGTCATTGTACAAAAAAGAATTAGTTTACATTTAACCATTTTACTGGTAGAGTATGTGTAAGAATCAATGGAACACAAGAAGTCGAAACTAAAAACAAGGCTTCAGGAATTGATGGGATACCAAATGAAATATTTCAACAAACTGAGGAAGCACTGGAAGCACTTTACTCACTGTGCCAAGAAATTTGTAAGTCAGCTACCTGGTTAACCAACTGAAAGAGAACCTTAGTTGTACTCGTTCCAAAGAAAAGTGATCCAATAGATATTCAAACATAAAACAGTGTCATTAATATTGCATGCAAGTAAAATTTTACTGAAGATTATCCAATGGTGCTTGCAGTGGTACATTGCCAGAGAATTGCCAGAAACTCAGGCCAGATTAAGAAAAGGATGTGGAACTAGGGATATCTTTACAGATGGATATTGTGTGATTGCAGAGCATACCATAAATATGTTCACTTGTGTTGTATTTACTATGCAAAGGCATTTGACTATTTGGACCAAAACAAACTACAAATATCCTTAAAAAGAATGGGAACTCCCAAACACTTCATTGTGCTCATGCAGAACCTGTTAATGGATCAAGAAGCAGTTGAGGGAACAGAACAAGGGAATACTGCATGGTTGAAAATCAAGAAGGTATGTGTCAGAAGGTTATTTCCTTTTGTTTTGAATTGTTAATAAGCTTCCTGTGATCCTGATATGCATTCTTAGTGTAGACCAACTTCTCAAGATTATCTGCTCAGCATACAGATGAGTAAGTATGGTGAAAGGATATAACCCTGGCACCTTTCCTTTTAAAAAAAAAAGATGGTTGAGCAAAAAGCTTGAGAAGTATTATAAAGAAATACACAAATATCTAGAGTTAGAAGGCCAAGAGAGAAAAGGCCCAGCATATCTCAAATGGTAAGAAATGAAGAAAAAAATTTCAGCCTAAAGTTGGAATACCGAAGGATTATGTGATGTAAATATTGAACAATGCTCTCCCACAAGCCCAACTCATAGCGACTGTGTAAGGCCAGGATAGTTTTCCTCGTGACTTCCATGACTGGTGAAACCAGTGTGCCACCAGGGAGTCTTTGAACAACTCAAGGGACATCAAATGAAGCGGGAAGAAAGAAGTAAAAGCATTGTGCCAGAATGAATTGATTGATGACCACCCAATTTAGGAGTAACATGATCAAGAACAAAATAAGATTGAAAGAAGGTCAAGTTGCATTGAAAGCACAGGTGAAAAAAACAAAGCTCCAGGGTTTGACAGGTTAACAATTGAAATTTTCAGCAAACAGATTCCATGCTGAAAGTATTAACTGTCTATATCAAGAAATTTGGAACACAGCAAGGCTGGGCCTCCCACTCCTACCAGAGGGCAGTGATGCCTAAAATAAATAAATAAATGAATGAATAAATAAAAAAGAAATTTGGAACACCTGGCCAACTGACTGGAAGAGCACTGTTTTTGTGTCATTTCAAAGAACTGTGCTTAAGTGAATGTGGAGATTTAACTTAAAAAAGATTATTAAATTTTATTGGCACTTCTTCAACATATCATGTAATTCTTTAGTTAGCCATATCATGAGGAGTTGTATAGTCTTTACCACTATCAACTTTTGCACAATTTTTCTTCCATTTTCTTATATTTAGTGTAATTATTTTTTTTAAACTGTGGCAAAAATATAGTACATAAGAAAGCATTCTCCAACTCATTACCTTCTGCATGTATTAATTGTCCTCTGTCATGCAACAATTATTGCTCTCCTTTTCCAAAGTATTCCAGCACCATTAATATAAAGTATAAGCAAAAATTCTTCCTCCTTCATCCATAGTGGCCAATAATCAACTTTGGATTCTCCTTATTTTTTTTTTTTGAGTAGTAGTAGTTTTCTGAATGAAAGTAGACTTCCATTGTTAAGTTCCATTTTTAAAATGTTATATAGAGCAGCTCTGGGTAGCTCCCATGACCACCAGAGGGCAATGATGCCCCCAAATTTTTTTTTAAATCCTCATCCCAATCAATTCTATCCATCTGCATTCATGGTTTGCTCCCTCATTCCCCTCGCCCTCACCAGTCCCCACCCCCTGTAAACCATTGCATCATTTATTATCTCTATTCTCCCATTCATTCTGTGTTTCATAAAGTGGAAAACCTAATATAAATAATTTAAACAAAAAATCAAAATAATGATAATGTAGAGATGATATTAATAAGGATAAAATGTAAGAATGTATAAAAGGCTACCAATGATATTTTTAAAAGCCAGAGAAGAAATTTCAATTTTAGAATAAGCGAGAAATAGTTAAACCTAGAGCAAATTTAAGTGGGACCAAGAGGGAGGTCGACTGGCCAAGTGTCTTGCATCATAGTTTGATCCACCATGATCAAGTTTACAATAGGCTCTGTCTGATAGCACAGCTGTTCAAGCCCCTCACCTGTGGTCAGAGGGATCTGCTAGATGCATAATCTAATCAGTACTCTGCAGATGGATTTTGGGCTCTCGCCGTCTTCCATCGCCTTCTATCAACTGGATGTTTACAATTTAAGCTCTGATACTTTTCTTTTCTTCATATTTGGATTTTGTTATGTCAGAAAAAATACATTTTAATGTGACATTTATTGCTTTTTTAAGTACTTGAATATCAATAATTCCTAAAAAGAGAGCAGGTATCCTTTGAACTCTTGTGAACATCAAAATAGTTATCAGGTTATTTGTATCCTAAGCATTCTACCCCTTTTTTAGAAATTGAGTAAAATTTTTTGAAATTGTAAGTAAATTTATAATAAAACATTTTCCATATTCAGCATGAAAATCTTTTAAATACAATATTTGAAACAAATACTGAAACATATCGACCATGTAAGTTAGGGCTCTGCTAAAAGCAAAGCTTTCATCATCTTGTCAAGGCATAAGAGCATTGTTGACAGAGTGGTAACGCGTTGGATTGCTAACTACAAGATTAGCAGTTTGAAATCACCAGCTGCTTCTTGGGAGAAAGACAATGCTTTCTACTCCCATAAGAAGAAGCTGATGGTACCCGGCTATCAAAAGATGGAGCGTCTGGCGACTTAAAGGCTTGAAAGTAAACAAGCAGCCATTTAGTTCAGAAGCTACAAAGCCCACATGGAAGAAGCACACTAGCATGTGGAATCATGAGGGGTCAAAGGGATGAGATATCAGGCTTCAAGAACTCAAGAGCACAAGTTTGCATGCTCACTTTCCTGATATGATCCCTGAGGACAAATGTGTGCATAAGCAAATGTGGTGAAGAAAGCTGATGGTGCCCAGCTACTAGAAGATATAGTGTCTGGGGACTTAAAGGCTTGAGTAAACAAGCGGCCATTCAGCTCAGAAGCAATAAAGCCCACACGGAAGAAGCACACCAGCCTGTGTGATCATGAGGTGGTGAAGGGATCCAGTGTCAAGCATCAATGAGCTAAAATTATATTATTATTAATGAGGGGGAGTACAGATTGGGGACCCAAAGCCCATCAATAGG
>PVJH01014740.1:0-55893 GCA_004026705.1 Nesogale talazaci | reverse complement strand
GATCATTGTGATCAGTTCCCCTTTCTCCACCCACCTTCCCCTCCCCCTCCTGGTATTGCTACTCATTCACAATGTTGATCCTTTTTGACAAAATAAAACTGTCCCCTAGGGTTTTCTCGCCTAAACTCTTGACATGAGCAGGTCACCAGATTCTTTCTCCCAAGAAGAAGAGTGGGTTCACACCATCAACCCTTCAGGAACAGCTGGGGGGTTACTACTGGGCCCCTGCAACTGCTCATTGATTTCATATCCAAAAGCCCATTGTCAGTAAATTGATTCTGAATTTCAGCTACTCATAGGTGATTCATATCCATAGCTAGGTAGGGTTTCCAGGACATTGAGGTTAGCAACCCCATGCTTACACAACACTGCCACCAGAGCCACTTAAGCTATTTCATCAACTCAGAAAAATTCAACTTCCTGCCACCAAGTCCATTCCAACTCAGCACCACCCAGTAAGACAGAGCGGACATTCTCCTGTGGATTTCTGAGGCTGTAAACCTTTAAGAGAACAGAAAGCCTCCTCTTTCTCATGCTGATCAGCTGGTGGACTTGAACTACCCACATAGGGTTAGCGGTCTAACCCACTACACTACCAGAGATCGGTTTATTTAATACCAATAATGCATTCATTGAAGAATGCCATGAAGACATCTTCCTAATTCCTCTTCTATCATAACATGTTCAGAGGACATTGCTGAAGGTCTTGAGTGGGGGGAGGTTCACACTCTACAACATTTTAATGACAACCCAACTCTGACACAGCTTGAACTGTGCTGTCTACCTCCCTGCCTTGGTTAAAAGGACTCCTGGGGAGGTAGTGATTCTACTGTAATAGTTGTTCTAGTGGGTGGGCTGTGATCTGCATGGTGGACAGTTCAAAACCACCAGGAGAAAAACTAGATTTTCTACTCCCATAAACAGTTACTGTCTCAGAGACCCACCAGAGGTCCCCCCTGTGAGTGAACATGGAGCCGATGGCAGTGACTTTGAATCTCTGTTAGAAGAACGCGACGTCAGCATTAAGCAAGTGAACAAAACCAAGGGATTTAGTGGACAGATCTCACCAGGAGTGTTTGATCTTAATAAAGCTATTGTCTTCGTGTCAATTCCAAGTCACAGAAATCCTATGTGGGAGCCTACTGGTTAGGCTTCATCCAGGATGGCTTTGTTTGCTCTTCTGGCAGTCCACTTGCAATATTATTTTTCTATACCATAATTCAAATATAGCAAATTTTCTCCTACCTTCTTTAGTCATGCTCCAATTTTCCCACGCACATGAGGCAAATGAAAATACTATGGCTTGGATGAGAAATACACTAGTCCTCAAAGCGCCATCTTGATCCTTTATCCTTTTAATAAGGATAAACAGATTTAATAAGATAAACAGATTTGCCCCGTGCCATACCTGGTTTGATGTCTTGACTGCTAGTTCCATGAGCATTCATCACAGTTTCCAGTAAATTTAGATTTTTGACAACTTGAGTCTTTTCTCTGTTTATCATGTCTATTGGCCTATCTTTATCAGCAAATGCTTCAAGTCCGTCCTTGCTTGGAGCAATCAAGATTTTATCACATGCATTCCGCAGGTTGTAAATAAAAGCCTTCATCCAATCCTGAGGCCCAATTCTTCTTCATAGAGTGCAGCTTCTAAGGTAGTATGCTTGGCATACATTTCCATGTTCTGTTTCAAAGATTGCCTGTTGGTTTATGCACAGGTTCCACATGGGCAGAATACAACGTCCTGGAACCCTCATTCTTCACAAGGTTAATCACAGTGCGTTGTGATCCGCACAGTTGAATATGCTTGCATAATCAATAAAATACAAGTACATATTTTTCTGGCATTCTCTGCTTTCAGCCAAGATCTATCTGCCATTAGCTATCATGGCCCTCATGCTATATCCTCTTGTGAAATCAGGTTAAATTTTTGGCAGGTCCCTGTTAATGGACTTCTGCTACCATCTTTGCACTATCTTTAGCAAAGTTTTACTTGCATGTGATATTGATGGTCTTATTAGATAATCCCCCCCCCCATCACATTCAGATGAGTCACCTTTCTTTGGAATGAGCACAGATATGAATCTTTTCCGGTTGGCTGATCAAGATAGCTAGCTATCTTCCAAAGCTCCTCATGTAGACTAGTGAGTTTTTTCCAGAGCTGCACCAGTTTTTTAAACCTATCAGCGAGCATTCCATCAATTCTTGGAGACTTGTTTTCACTAATACTTTCAGTGAGCCTTGGACGTTTTGCTTTAATATCATCAGTTCTTGGTCATATGCTACCTCTTGTAATGGCTGGATGTCAACAATTATTTGTAGGATATTGACTGGGTGTTCCTTCTTTTTTTGATGCTGCTTGCATCATTCAACATTTTACTCAAAGAACCCTTCAATATTATAACTTGAAGTATGGAATTTTTCACTTGGTACTTTCAGCTGAAGCTATGCTAAACATGTTCTTCCTTTTGAGTTTTTTAACTCTAAATCTGTACTTTTCAATAGAACATCTTACTTTATCTTTTCCAGCTGCCGTTAGGAATTTCTGTTAAGTTCTGTTACTTCATCACATCTTCCATGAGCTACTCCACATTCAAGAGTATGTTTCAGAGACTCATCTGGTACACATCCTTATGTCTTCTTTTTTTCTGGTTTTCTTCATGACCTTTTACCTTCTCTGCATATGATGATCTTGATGCAATCCCAATTCATATGGTGTTCAGTCATTAGTGTCAAACTTTTTCTGGAGACCACTTCTAAATTCAGAAGGAATATATTCAAGGTCATATTTTGGCTTTTCTGGATGTGGTTTAGTTGTCTTCATCTCAAATGTAACATTGTCTTTGTGCAATTGACTGTTTCATAACCAGCTCCTAGTGTTATTTTGACTGATGATACAGACCTTCTCTGATGTCTCCTCCCACAATTGTAGTTAATTTCACTCATATATATTAGTCACTATTTATGTTGTTGAGAAAAGGCATTGTAATGAAGTCACTGGTCTTCCACTATTCTACCAGGCAATCTCCAGTATCATTTCTATCACCAGTCATACCTTCTAACAAGTGACCCTTCCTCTTGGTTTCCAATTTTCACATTCCACTCATCAATAATCATCAATGTATCCTGAGTGCATATTCAATCAATTTCAGACTGAAGATGTTGGAAAAGTTCCTCAATTTCTTCATCACTACATTTGTCATCGGTGTGCAAATTTTAATTATAGTTGCGCTTGCTGATCTTTCTTTTGGGCATCTAGATATTATCCTATCAAGGACAGCATTGTACTTTGATATAAATTTTGAAATTTCTTTTGAAGATGAATGTAATCTCCACATAGTAAACCCTATGAGTATGAAATTTAAAATGACTAATTTGTGCTTTCCATTTTTGACAGCTTCCTACTTTCCTAGTTTTATACTTCATATACTCCACATTCCAAATATTAATGGATATTTGAAACTGGGGGGGGGGTTGTTTTTGTTTTTTGCATGTTGAGTCATGGTCCATCAGCAAGCAAAGTTCCTGAAAGGTTTGGTCTATCCACGTCATTAGTGATCATCTAGTTTGGGCAGGAAACATGACCATTATATTTTGAGTGCCACATTCTGAGGGGCTCATCTACCAGACTATGTTTCTCTGTTATTCTGAAAGCTGTCAGTATCTAATCTCTCTGAAGTAAATTATTTTTTTTCCCTAATCTCTTATTATTGGCCTAGAAGATCAGTTGTTCTCCACAGACTCTGCTGGTATTTGAAATACGGGTGGCATAGCTCCCAGTATCCCAGCAACATGTCACCCCTCATAATACAATAGACTGATAGGCAAGTGGGGCCTTGCACTGGGCAGATTCTTTAAGCCTCGGGTTCTCATCTACAAAGTAAAGTTCACAACATCTCCCACATTTGGACCATTGTTAGGATTAAATGACTTAAATCTTGCAAATATCAGCATGATGCCTGACAAAGATTGAGTATTTGGTATGGGCTATAATTGAAATTACATCATCTTGTACTTAAATATGCTGCTGTCCAGACCCTAATAATGTTAGGTTTTTGTTATAGTTCAAGTACACCTGGGACAAGTATACAAAATGTTAAGAGAGCTATTTTCAACCCTATCTTTGATACTATAAAAATAATTTATTAAATATTTCATAGAAAACCATTTGGAGCTTTAATTTTTTCACTCACTGTTTCTCAACATGCTAGAAAGTGTCATGCTATTGACTATGTAGTCTTGGAATTTCCTTCACACTGTTCTCAGGATTGTTACCAAGGAGAACAGATGAAAATCAAAATTAAGCATCTTTCTTATCCAAATCTCATTGCTAACTCCGTCTCTGATGGCTAATCATATTAGGGACAAAAGTGGATCGTTGTATTTCAACCTTTAAATTGCACCAGCTTCTTTTATTTTAAAAGTATTAGATACTCCAATGGAAGCTGAGTGCCCAGAGGCTTCTGCTGCTTGTGGCAATTTCTAATTCAGGACAGTTTCTGCCCTGTAGTATGAATGAATAGACCAGATACTGGGATGACCAATGAAGCCACACAACTTTGACAGAGAATGGAGTACAGGGTAAAGGACAAAGTCAAAATTTTTCAGTGTCTTTACTAGGTAGTGTCATTCTCATCATCCCAATAGAGTTTTTGGAACTATTTTCTTCAAAGGTAAGTACTGAAAGTTAAGCTTGGATGAAGACCACTGCCATAGGGTGAAAGTGGACCAACGAAAATTTCAAGAGAACTAGAATTCCTCATATAAGTCAATCAGCTCATCAGTCCAAAATGCTTTAGATTGATTCTTTTTAATAAGGATTTATGTTTCCACTTCAGACTTCAGATGGCAGATGCAACAATAAAAATCAAGAGTTAAATCAGTAGCTGTCAAACACAGCTTTGTGGTTAATCCTGGAGTTGAATTTTTAAAGCATCAGTCAGCCATACCAGAGGACTCTAATAAAACTGATGATGTCCTAATGGTTCAGAGTAGGCATTCCACCACAGAACTGAGGTTTAGGGGAAGCAGCTCTTTCTTATAAAGATGAGAAGTCAGGGTTGAGTCCCAGTGGCGTAAGTGGTTGGGTGCGGGACTGTGGCCTGTGGGCTTGGCATTTCAAATCCATCAGTGGCTCTCAAGAGCAGTGCTGGGTAGCTTCCACGACCACCAGAGGGCAGTGATTGCCCCCCCCCCAAAAAAAAAAAAGGATGAGAAGTCACAAACTCCTACTCTACTATTATTTTTCCTGTGTTTGAGTTTTACCTAATGTATTTTGTGAAAATGATCCATTCAAGGAAAACATTGACAATTCCATCTGCATTGACCCAACTGGCTGAACACTGTGGTTTTTAAGATGAAGGACCCAATCTGACCTCCTCCTTGGTTTCTTATGGTACCCACTGAGCAGTATGTGTGGACACAAGCTGCTCTGACTACTTCTGCATATCAGTCAAGGTCCTTCTGGTATGACTGACATATCTCTATCAAACCAGCACAAGGAATAAAAACAAATGGAAATGGGGGCTCATGAAAGAAAACTGAATTCAAGTGCCTGAAGAAGCTTCTTTGAGCCATCTCTCCTGCCTATTTCTCTCTGTGAGGTGTCTACTTTCCCTCCTTCCTTGTCTCCAAGATGGAGGAGGGTACAGCCACTATACATGTATGACTTTGAGGTATCATGTCGACATGAGTCTGGTACTCATTTTTGGACCAAGTTTGGAAATTAGATTTGGCTCAACTCAAATCTCTAACTCCTCACTTTCTTACATGTGTTCAGCAGGTCCATTTGAAGGTGAGCGAAGATTCCTTAGAATCTGGTTTATATCACAACTACCCAACAGTCCATTTGTCATCCTGGGGTGACCTAGGTGTTGCTATAGGGGCCATTGTGCCACTAGCCTTTCAAATACCTGCAGGGTTCAGTGTAGATTAGAAAGGCCAGACTATCAACTTTCAAGACAACACCCAGGAAAACCTTACGTATGACAATAGAATATTTTCCTACCTTGTTGCTTTGGACACCTCATCAGGAGAGGCCAATGAAAAAGGAGGACACCATCCTTTGTCAAGAAAAAGGTGAGGATGAGGGAGAATCGGTACAATAGATTGAGGCAGTAGACTCAACCATGCTAGCGACTGTCGGAGAGGGCAGGACCAGAGAACGTTTGTATTGTTGTACAGAGTCACCTCAAGGGCAGCTAAATATAAGAATTTGCATTGGCATCAGTAATGTTGCCCAGAATCTGCAAAACAAGCAGTTTGGGGTCTTCTCTTTAAGTGACCCAAGTTCCCCAAAGCCGTGATGAAAGAAAGTGGGATGGAAACACCATGGATTTTGTGAACCAAAGCAGAGAAATTCAGAGCATCAGAAACAGTACATGAGGAAGACACATACAAGAAGTCCTTTGTGCTCAGTCTTTAGTCATGGCACTGATGAAAAAAACTCCTGAAAATGATTCTTGAGAGCAGTATATGAAATTCATATGGAAATTTCTCTTCGAGTGTTTCTTATATTAACCTATTTTGAATTGGTATTGCAGAGGTAGACACATCTTTTATTAAAAGCTTGGATAGAAGCATAAATATTATTTGGACTATCTGCATAGTAAGATGATAGATGACTTCCCAGAAGTGCGTGCAAATTAAATTAACATTTGGAGAGAAGTTCTTCTTTTTCAAAAGAATCCCACACAATCTACTACTTTCCCCCTGCTGGGAGTGCTAATTTATTTTTTCTTAACTAGAAAACCATGAGAAGAGATGCCTTATGATTTGGGCTTTGTATTTATTAATTTTCTTCCCGATTCTAAGATATTTAAACAACAACCATGCATCCAGAGCTACAGTATTTCTTATCTACTTAATGTAATGTCAGACACTATGTTTCATAGTATAAAGAAATTCCATTTGGAGTGTTACAGTTTACCTCCCTCAAAAATGAAGCAGTTGCAAATATGTATCCAAAATTCCAAAGACTAGGTGAAATTCTTTCAGCCACAGTGTGGACAGACAGAATAGCAGTCATTTTCTAACCATTGTATTTAGAACTTACATATTCAAGTAGCATATTTATTATTAATAGTGGTTGCTAGATAACGTTCCTCTCTCTTCATAGGAGCTCACATCTTAGGGCTCAAAACATGACTCTGCTGGTGAAAGGCTGTTAATAATTTGACCAAAAGGAGTTGCATTGAATAGAGTCCTCCTCAATGCAACCAGGCCTGCGCCAGAGTAGAAAGGTGCTTCCTAAAGTCTTCCTTGGCTGATTTGTTGTGGTTTCTGTGTTTCACCAGCAGTTTTGCTCTGTTTTGTTTGTCACAACTTAAAAGGTGTCTGTGTTAGTCCTGGTAGACTAGAGAAGCAAATTCATAAATATGATATGCATATAAGGAAGAGGTTTATATATAAGAGGAATGGAGCATTGAGAAAGCATCCCAACCCAGTTCAATTCCATAAATCCAATATTAACCTATATGTCCGATACCAATCTATAAAGTCTTCAGACTCATGAAGCACATGCAATGATGCCAGAACAATCACAGGCCAGTGATTGTTCCAGTAGTGCAGAGTCTTGTGTATCCAGTAGTGGTAGGAAGATCTCAGCGCTGGCAGGGGTCTCCCCATGCCATCCCAAGCATCTCAGCACTGGCAGGAGTCTCCACGTGGCTTCTCCAGCCCCAGAGGTCTGGTTCCATCAGGACAAACCCTTGTGGTTTTTCCTCCAGCTCCTCTAGGTTCCAGGACTCAGGATCTATCAGCATGCTGCCATGTTGTCTTGGCAGTCAAGTGTCCCGAGGGACTAAGTCGATAGTCTCTCACTTCCATGGGGGAAATATCACAAGATTTCCCAGAATTCTCAGAGAAAGCCATGATCTCACAGAGGTCTCATTGACTATCTCCAGACTGATAGGCTACACTCCAATCCTACATTCCTAATCATGAAATTGACACCAAAGTACATGACCGCCACAGTGTCCTCTGTCACAAAGCATACTTTTTAGCCAAACTCAGTCTCTATCTTTTAATGATGTTGTTCAATCTAATCTCATTTATTGTAACACATATTGTTTCACTACAGAACCCTGACTAATACAGTGGCGTTACAGTACACTGACTAATACAGTGCGAGTTTATGATAGCTGGGGTGGCGAGGGTGGGGAGTGGGGAGGAAGTGGTTGGACAACAAGTTCTCAATGTTTGTAGAATGTAGAAGAAAGGAGAATTATTGGATCAGTAACTGGCAGCACTGGCCTCAGGGAAGATCTTAGTTCAGAACAGAACGAAGCAGTTAGGTAGACTCTCAGAAAGGGCTAGAGCTATCTACACTAAGCAAACTTAGTATGTCTTAGTATAATACCAAGTCATTGAAATGTCAATATGAAAAAAAGGAAAAAGGGAAATAACCAGTTGTGTTTTTCTGTCTAAATGTTTCATTTTCAATTGTATGCTAACCTAACTTTTGCTTTCAAAATGTAGATGTCAAACCAACTGTAAAATGTTTGAAATGCTATACAACCACAATGAATTATGAAGAGTGCGCAGATCATCTTACAACATGGATGAGTCTGGAGGCTGTTACATAGAGTGAAATAAGTCAATCACAAAAGGACAAATATCACACAGTTCTACTACCCTAAAAAGCCATGAACAGTTATACACAAAAGAAAGTGCTCTTTGATGGCTACCAGGGGTGGGAGGGGAATGACTTTCTAGACAGGAAAGACTTGTTATTTTTGATAATGAGAAAGGCCATACCAAAATATGGATGAAATATGAAAAATGTGACCAAGGTAAATTAAAACAGTAAGAAGTACTCAAGAAAAATAGTACCGCAATAAATGCTAAGATCTATATAATTTTTTTTGCAACAAAAGTAACAACTGAAAATATATGTGTGGTTGCATATGTAGAAAAGTCCTCTGCAATTGAATTGATTCTACCTCAACAGCAAGGCTTCATAGGGTTTCGGAGGCTAAATCATTACAAGAGTATCCCCATCTTTTTGTTAGATTTTAACCACTAACTTTGTAGTTAGCAGCCCAGCACTTACTTCACCATACAGATATATGTACCAATACAGGAAGGCATATGTGAAGCACACATGTGCATGTGTAGGTGTAGCCGAAGGCAAAGGTATACACATGCTGGGGTTTGCTGCATTTATATCCATTATACTGCTATAATACAGTATATAATGGGTGCAATTACAAAGACTTTCTAAACAGATCCAAACAACTTGCAGGAATGGTTACTGGGGTAATAGGCTTGTGACCACAGTCTTGTGAGACAACCTAGTCAATTGGCATAGCATAATTCTTTAAGTTAATGTTCTATATCCTGGTTTGGTGAGTAGCATCTGAAATTAGAAAAGCTACTGAGTATATCTAAGATATAACTATTGGTCTGTACTTGCATAGAGCAAAAGCATAGGTAGAAAATAAAATATGATAAGAAGAAACTAGTCCACAGCACCAGAAACTGACACAAATCACTTCTTTTAACTCAAAACCAGAGGTATTAGGTGGAACCCAACTAATATTACTGACCAGTCTGACCAAAGAGATGATAGAATGAAAGAGAAATGTAGTGCAAAATTCAAATTCCTCTAAAAGGGACAGACCTGCTGGACTTACAGAGACCAGAGGAATCCCCTTAGGCCATCACTCTAGGAGATTCTTTGACACTGCAGTCACTCCTGGAGGTAACAATTACCAAATAATAATGGCTTGTAAAGCAAACAATGCTGCTTACCCGCATTGTGTTCTTTAACCAATCAGTCCCATGAGCCCAAATAGTCAACCTTTACCCAAAGGCAAAGATGAGAAGATAATGAGGGGAAAGGGAGACTAGATCAATTGAATCAGAAGAAACAGAATGGAAATGAGAACGACACACTGTGGAACATGGAACCAAAGGCACAGAACACTGTGTGATAGGAACCTATTTTTTAAATTTAAATAATATTTTGAATGAGGACCTAAGGTGTTTATGCACATGTTCACCTCAATGGCAAAACAAATATTTTTAAAATAAATATGATAGAAAATATTTCATGGTTTCCCTTTTCACCAAAAAGAGAAATAAACAAAAATAACATTTGCAACAAGTGAAACAGTAATTGAGAGTAGAGTGAATAATGGCATGAAAACATAGAGACATAGGTTTAGTTGGAAAGACGAGCCCTTTGCATGAGAGACACTTCTCAAGATGTAACAAAGTGGAAAAATAAGCAACTGGCAAGACAGATTGCGGCCCAACAATAACACGTGTCAAAGGAAAACAAAACCAGTGCCAGTATGTACTAAAGTCAAAAGCCACACATCACTGGGATTTTCAATGACACCATGTCCCTAAACCTCAGGAAAAAAAGACCCAAACCCCATGAGACAACTGACGGTGCATCAGCAGCCTTAGCAGTTACTCTTTCCTTCCTTCTTATGAACATATCTCTCGATCACAAGATGCACAAACTGGGCACCCACGGCTAGGTCAGTGGCTGAAACCCACCCGCAGTTCTGGGGCAGCGAGATGAGGCTTTCTCATCCTCTAAAGAGTCATAGAGATGTATGTATTTGAGATGTGTCCTTTACACGGACAAGTCTCAACATGGTCCTGACCTTTAAGAAGACTACATGGGGGCAGGAGAAAATGTTAACCTCTTCTGAGCTGATTTCTTTCTTTTTTTTTTTTTTGGAAGGCAGTAAAAGATTGGTATTAATGTGATACTGAATTCCTACCAAAGAATGTACAGCACACACATACACACTATAAAGCAGAACAACAGCGTGAATCTCCGTGACTCATGCAGCTTAAAAACATGGACATGGTCACTACTCTCACATCTAGCGTGTCATTTAACTCCTTAACCACGTGCTTCTTGTTCTTTTTAATGTCAACCAGAGGTGTTGGCTCCTTCATTAAAAAGTCTAAATATTGGGGGGGGGGTGGATAAAAGAACAAGAAATAAGGTCAAAGGAGGAGACAGATGGAAATGTTCTGTCCCCTAAGTTTATTGGCTGTGAGGCACAGCCCAGCAAAGGAGGCCACAGCTCATCAGGCAGATCCGTGCTTTATTCAACCCACATGTACCTCAGTCAATGTGAGACTTTATTGAAAGATCTATTGGAAGTCTGACAAAACAAGCTATTTTACAACCTCTCACAGAAAAAGAGGGTTCCTGTAGGGGGGTGGGCGAGGAAGAGAGTTTATGCAACTACTTCACTTAAAAATAATAAGTATATGAAAACATTATCCACATCTAGAGACTCTTATTACTTTCACAGATAACTTAAGAACTTGTCTCGACAGGTACCATCAGCTTTTGTCACTTTACTCTTTGTCTTCGCCAACATCACTTGGTGTTTTTATTTTTTACTTTAACAGCCCCTGAAAACCTTGAAACGCAATCGTCTTTCCTACATGATTCTGGGGTGAACAAACACGCATTGTTCAACTACTCCATAATAAAGCGCAGAAACTTTTACAATGAGTTCAGCACGCTGACAATGTTGTCAAAAGCTTTATTCTAATGCTGAACACACAGACAGCAGAAACTCTGTTGTCTGTGCTTCTCAGTGCTCTTTTAGAAATCTCTTTTTCAATTAATCTGGTACCTCACAAAATCTTCCGCACTTCACGAAGAGTTTTCATTTCTTGAGATGACTATTCACGCGCCATGCTTTTCACAGCAAATTGGGCTCTAACACAAAAATATTTTTTCAATAAATTCAAGTTTCTTAGAAATGTATGTGCTGCATTATTTTCAAGTGAGAGTTCACATCTCTTAAGGGAAACTGTTAAATGTGAAGATGCTGTTTGAAACACTATTAAAACAAAGCAAAACAAAATCCTTCAATATTTCCGCATAATCCCAGTCTGCCTGGCACACATGTGACATTGACAGAAGAATCTAAATATATGCTGGGTTCTTAGAATCAGCTCTACATTTTTACCCTCATACTTAGGAATACGTTCTAAATACCTAGAACAATTCCTTGAAATTCTTTTCGTTTCCCATAAAGTCCTTATTGTTGTTATTATTATTATTATTATTATTATTTTATCATTATTATTATTCTACAAATAAAACTTCTCAAGGTCTATCATAGAGCCCCGGAGCCCTGCTGCATAGTGCTTATCCGCTGAGTTGCTAACCTCAAGGTCCCCAGTTCAAAGCCACCAGCCACTTGTGTAGGAGAAAGAAGGGATTTTCTCCACTCGTAAAGAGCTACACGACAGTCTCGGAGATCTGCCCGAGCCAGGTTCCTACAGGGTTGCTGCGAGTTCGAATCCACTCAGCAGCAATGAGTGTGAGTTGAACACAGCACACACGATTTATGGGAGGAGTTCTGGCGGCTGCAATAGTTGCACGCTGGGCTGTGATCCAACCCCTGCCCGGGGGAGAGGAGATACGTCTTTCTCTCCACAAAAGAGTTCCAGTCTTGGAAACCCACCCCCCCCACACACACACACACAATTATACCGAGGTCACAATGAGTCACCATCAATTCGATGGCAACGATCTTGGTTTGGGGTTCTGAAATGTGTTGGGATGGAATTCGTTGCTTATCTCTAACATACACACAATGAAGTCACTTTTGGGAGGATATACATGTAAGGAAAGCCGACATGGTAGAATGATGGGAATAGACACAAGATTGAGTGAAAGCCCTTGAACCTGAGGAAGGACTCCTGGGAGAAAGCATATGAATTAGGGGAAAGGGTTAAAGAAACAGGATGCACGTCACCAAGGCGAGTAGGTACTGACCTCCTCACCAATCAGAGTCAAAAGTTGAACCACTGGAGTGTAACGCGATCTCCCCCTATCGATACCATCCCATGTGCACCAAGCATAGACGTCAAGGCTTCTTTAACATATTAAAAAAAGAGAGCATTGACCAAACTTTTAGCTCAGTGATCGAGATAATGACTAGTGATTGGCATGCAAAAGAGACATGGATACAAGATATTATGTCTTACCTTCCAGCAAATGTGCTACGTCCAATATAAACCATCAGCTGCATGTTTGTCTTTCTTTTGGTGACTACTATTAAGGAGTGGATGCTTGAAGAGGTGTGTTGAAGTGTGCACTGAAACCCTGAACTCCTATAAACAGCCTTTCTCTCAGGCACTGAGGGAGACTGTGCTGTCAGAGCAATAGCTCACTGTCATGGAATTGATTCTGCCTCACAGGGTCCCGCTAGGACCTAGTAAAACTTCTCCCTGGCATTGGCAAGGTGGTAGATCTTCATGGGAGTAGAGAGTTCCCTCCCTCTCCCTAGGAGCAGGGCTGGTGAGTTTGAACCGCTAACCTTGCAGGTAGCAACCCAATGCATAACCGCGATGTGACAAGGATTCTAGGACCCTAAGTGGACATGTAAAATAGATGACAAGCTTTTATGAAGTTATAATACCACAGAGCTAGTGTGACTGAATGGGTATTGTCTTAATGGTGAAAGTTTTTACAGAAAATTAGGTCTCTGTTTAGCACATTTTACACACATCATTCTGTGACCTTGGCTACATTCTCCACTCTGAGTCAACTGGTTGTCCAATTTCTAGCTTCTCAAACACACTGAACCTTCTCGTTTCTGCTGTAGGATAAATGTTGGCCATTGGGCTTCATATGGACAAATTTTAAAAGATGCTCAATCTTCAGGGATGAGACTGTTTATTTTTGTGAGTTCATCTGTGGTTCTTCTGAAAGGCAACTTCCAGGAGGAGTTCCAGTTACGAGTTGAAAGTGGTGCTCTCAGGGAAAGAGTCAGTTCCTTCGGTCCCAGCTGACACAGTAAGTTTGGCATTTTAACAAAGACTTTTAAAGTTTTGTTCTACAATTTTTCTCACGCTGTCTAGGACCATTGTGGTAGTTCCTGGTCAGAGGCAGATGTGGTAGCCAGATACCACTGGGTTCTTCTAGACTTAAGGGAAGACCAATTGTCTGATCATTTTCACACTACCATTGAGCCAATTCCAACTCACAGGGAACTTATGGAGTCTATGAGACTGTATGGGGCATAGAACTGCCTCTTTAGATTTCTGACACTATAACCCTTTACAGGAGTAGAAGGCCCTGCCTTTCTCCAGAGAAGTGGCTGGTAGTTTAGAACTACTGACCTCAGGGTTAGCATACCAATGTGCAATCACTATGCCACCAGGGCTCTCAGTTCATCACTGGAAGTCATAGTTTTTCTCCATAAAGACTCTTCTAGTTAATATGCTTTCCTAGAAGTAATCAATTGCTGTTAGTTGCCATTGAGAAGATTCTGACTCAGGGTGACAGTTAAGCAGAACAGCTTTATGAGTTTTTTAAGGCCATAACCTTCGGACAGCAAGCAGATAGGCAGGCCTTTCTTTCTAGATGCCACTGAATGGCTTTGAACTGCCAATCTTTTGGCTAGTCCTGCAGTACTTAAACGTTGGTACCATCTAAGCACTCCCTCTGAACAGACTCATCAAGTAAGCAGTGAGGTTTGCTGCAACATAGATGGTATTTCCCCCCTCCTCCCAGTTTTTAACATTTTTAGAAGTGCTCATTCTAAACCACACCAAACAGTGCAGGGATGCAATATAATGCCTTGTTTTGAGCCCCTGTGTTTAATGCACTGTGAAAACTGTCATCTAAAGCAAGCACTTGCTCTCCTGAATATGTTAGCCACATTACTTCTGCTGTCCAATTGGGTATGTCTCAATTCCTGATTTCCATTCTCCTTCTGATAAAGCTAATTGGTAACAATTAAATCTCACCAGCAGGGCCTCTCCATCTTATTTAAAAATGTGCCCTCCCAACGTACCTACAGGTACTCAGTGCTGTTCTGTAAAGCACTCTCAAATACGAGGTGACTTTGCAGGACAGCATGAAGCTTCCATCTGTCTGCCCTTGTGTGTTCAGGAGCCACAGTCATTGGGTTTCAGCCAGCTAACAAAAGACAATAGCTTGCTCTCCTTCTGATTAGGTTGTGCTGTTGGCAGTACAGCAACCCATGTATGTGGGCAAGGTGGAGAAGAAGGTAAGTGAGCAGAATTCTCTGTCACTCAGCAAGCCTGTGAAGAATGTCATTTAGATGTTGGCATAAGGCACTGTCCTCTGAGCATCCTAGCTGTGGTTCTGCGTCTGCACTGTTCAGATTGGACTCTCTGAACAGCTGCTTTCTACATTTGGCCTTTGGCCCTCTCCTCACTCTGGGCTGTCAACTTCTTCGAAGCAAGAAGTCTGGTGGGAATGCCTGATATCCCTCTGGGACCTGGTGATCTTCCTGGAACAGTAGGTAATCAATAAGGACATGTTAGGCTAATTTGTTTTCCACTCCTGTTTGCCAACAGTGCACAGCTATCCTGCATCACTTGATAGAGTGCCTCAGCGAGTCCCTGATGAGGTCTGGTGTCTTCATTTTCTAGTGTCTCACCGTGGAAATGTGACAAGTGTGTGGCTCTGGCAAAGACAAATAAATTTTGCCTCATTTCAGGTGGCTGCATCCCCTGCCATCAACTTCATTCCAATTCATAGAAACCCTGTAGGGTTTTCAAGGCAATAGAGGCCTTATTGCTCCCTGGGAAGACTGGTGGATTTGAACCACTAACCCTGTAGCTAGCAGCCCAATGCTTACTCAATAGTGCCATCAGAACTCCAAAATCAGGGTGCTAAATGTAGGGGAAGGAGCTCTGGTGGCTTAGTGGTTACGTGATCATAGTGCAGAAGAGTGGTTGGCTTGTGATCCAAATGATTGGCTGTTCAAGACCACCAGCAGCTCCAAGGTAGAAAGACTGAGCTTTCTACCTCCATGAACTGTAAACGATGACAGGCTCAGAATATCACAGAGGGACCATTATAAGTCACCACTGAATCCTTGGTTTTGATTCTCTGCCGGCCTTGAAGAAAGGTCCTCTCCTTTTCAGCGTCTGCTTCCTGGTTCCTGGGAGCTATCTATACATGGTGGCAGCTCTCTTACCCCATCTCTCCTTCGCGTCTTCGTTTAATCTCCTTTTTCTCTCATAATACACCAACTCAAGACACACTCTTCATAAATTCTACCTCAGTAACATAAAAAGACAACTTGTTCCCAAAGGTGATTATTCCCATGGGCACAGAGGTTTGGATTTACAACTACTATTTTTGTGAGACATAATTCAATCCATATAACTTTTTGCCCTGTGATCCCTCAAATTCATGTCCTTGTCATGTGCAAAATACATTCACCTTATCATGCCATCGCTAAAGTCTTAAATCAACTTCACAAATAAAACCCTCATCTTCTGAGTCATCTGGATTAAACATACCTTAGGTGAAACCATCCTTGGGCAAAGTGCCCTTTCATCTGTGAACCAGTGAATTCTAGACTACAAATGATCCGTTTCCAAAGTCCAAGGGCAGAAGAAGCACAAGGTATAACTTTTCATGAAAAATGGCTGAAATGATAGGGAAATAGTGATAACTGAACTGAGCAAGACATCAGCACCTCACACGGGGCAGCATTGTCCTGTCTTATCAGGTCGCTATGAGTTGACATCCACTCCATCTCTCTCAAGGTGCCTTCTCTCAAGACTCACTCCAGTCTGGCTGAAAGGGCCGTTACTATCATCACCAACGAGCAGGAGGAGGTCATTGTTCAAACTGACTTGAGGTTTGAAAAACCAGGTTTTTACATTAGCAGTCATTTGTAAGGATCATCGTATGCTTAGGTGTTGCACTGCGAAGGTCATGCTATAGCAGTTTCTATTTCGGGTTACTTGAGCTCTATGGCTAACAAAATGAATTCACTAATCATGGTGTGCTTCACTATACCAAGACTTGCCCCCCCTCCCCCACAATGGACTCTGTTTCTTAATGAAATTTTCCTAAGGGAACAAAAAAGGGGAAGGTTTTTTTTTGTCACTGTAGAACATCATGGAACACCACTGGAAGATGGTAAGTTCCCCTGGAAAATGATTAAATAACTTTTGTTCTAAAAGTTGTCAGGATGCCATATGATGCCACCATGCACCCCTGCTTCCTCTTAAAAGAGAAGACTTTGGAGCTGTTGGAGTGCTGTCTGCTGGCAGTTCACAGCTGAGTCCCTTCCTGGGAAGCACACTCAACAAAGGCCTTTGCTCTCCTCAAGGTCATGTTTCCCTCTGGAGGTATCCTACATAGGAGGAGCCCTCAAGAAGTTCAGGGAAAACTGAATCAAAAGACAATGGTGTATTTCCATGAACTCTTTTGAAGTCCCCATCTGCAATGACCAGCCCTTCTGTGACTATAAAACCCCAGGTACCTGTCTCAATTCAGGGCATCTCTGAAGGGCCACCCAAACATTTATATCTCCCTGTAGAATAAGTCAAGCCCTCTGCTGCTACAGCCCCACAATTTTCTTTCTCTTCCACCCACCCAGTCCTGCTTGCCCACTTTATTACAGAAGTGCAATAAACTCTCCAAGTAAGCTATATAGATACATGTCTTTGGATTCAGAATCTGTTGCCAGGGGACCTTGACATGTGCCAGAACCAAAAAAATCCAAAATGGGATTGTGGAGCTGGACTAGCTGCCTCGGGCTTGCAGTGAGTGGTAATGGAGTGCAGACAGCATTTGCTATATAATGACTTGGAAATTATTTTTAATTTTTTTTCCGGTGATGAATGGGGGTGGATTTTTTTCACTGATAAATCCATTTTTACCCCCTCATAAGCATGGAATGTTCTGGTTCTCCTTGAAATGGATTTAAAAGAATGCTTTTATCACACCAATGGCTGCATGTCATGTAACTATAATTTTTTTATTTGATACAGTAAATACTTTGCATTTGATACCTGTGTCAATCCTGGTAGACTAGAGGAACAAATTCCATAGACATGCATATAGACATAAGGAAAGAGTTTATATACAAGAGGAACAGGACATTGAGCCCAGTCCAGTTCAAAGTCATAAGTCCAATATTAACCCATGTGCCCGAAATCAGTCTATAAATTCTCCTTCCAACTCACGAAGTCACAGGTCAGTGGGTACAGAATCCCGGCGCTAGCAGGGGTCTCCCCATGGCTCCTCACTTCCAGGGTTCAGGGTTCATCAACAGCAGAAGCAACTCATCACTGGCAGAGGTCTCCATATGGCCACCCCAGCTTCACAGATCTGGCTCCATCAGGGCAAAGCTATGTGGTCTCTCCACTGGCTCCTCCAGCTTCTTGGACACTGCCAGCTTGTCTTGTCTGTGATTAATCATCTCTGAGACTAACTCCCAACAACTGGGTAAGATAGCTTCTCATCTTCACGAGGGAAATATCGCGAGATTTCCCAGAAGTCTCTGGAGAAAGCCATGCCCACATAGAGGCCTCATTGGCTACTCAATGGCTGTCTCCAGATTAATAGGCTAGACTCCATTCCTACATTTCAATCATAAAATTAACATAAGCACATGACTGCCACAATACCACTAATGGATAGAGTTTGAAGATGTCTATAAAAACATTTTAGGGCTTGCAGATAATCAAGGGGCCATCTAGCTGAGAAACAACAAAGCCCACATAGAAAAGGAACATCAGCCTGTCCCAACATGATCGCTGTGTACAAAGTGGGTGCATAAACAAAAGTGGCAAAGAAAGCCTGGTTATCAGGGGATGTAGAGTCTGGGGCTTTAAAGACTTGAAGATAAACAAGCAGCTATCTAGCTCAGAAGCAACAAAGCCCACATGGAAGAAGTGCAGCAGCCTGGGTGATCATGAGGTGTTGAGGGGATCAGCTATCAGGCATCAAAAAAACAAAATATCATATCATTATGAATGAGGGGGAGTGCAGAGTGGGGACCCAAAGGCCATCTGTGGGCAACTGGACATTCCCTTACAGAAGGCCCAAGGAGGGAATGAGGCAGTCGGGGCAGTGTAGCAATGATGAAACATACAATGTTCCTCTAGTTCTTGAATACTTCCTCCCCTCCACCCACTATCATGATCCCAGTTCCACCTTACAAATCCAGCTGGACTACAGGATGTACACTGGTAGGAACTGGAAACACAGGGAATCAAAGCCAGAAGAACCCCTTAGGATCAGTAGTGAGAAGGGCTATAATGGGAGGGTGGAGGGAAAGTGGGGTAGAAAGGGAGAACAGATTGCAAGAGTCTACATATGGCCTCCTCCCTGGAGGACGGATAGCAGAGAAGTAGGTAAAGGGAAAAGTCAGATGGTGGAAGATAGGACAAAATAAT
This sequence comes from Nesogale talazaci, assembly GCA_004026705.1. Lineage (NCBI taxonomy): Eukaryota > Metazoa > Chordata > Mammalia > Afrosoricida > Tenrecidae > Nesogale > Nesogale talazaci. The sequence continues at coordinate 36,720 of PVJH01014740.1, read as the reverse complement.
AATAATTTATAAATTATCAGGGGTTCATGAGGGAGGGATGTAGGGAGGGAGGGGGAAAATGAGCAAATATCAAGAGCTCAAGTAGAAAGCAAGTATTTTGAGAACGATGAGGGAAACAAATGTACAAAAGTGTTTGACACAATGGATGTATGTGTGGGTTATGACAAGAGTTGTATGAGCCCCCAATAAAATGATTAAAAATAATCATTTAGAGTTTTACCTGTATCATAGAGGTCAGATTTGTGAAATAAGTGAGAATGTGTTAAAGAAATCTTTAGGTGTTTGTTGGCTTTTTCAAAACCACTTTATTGGAAGCGAATACTGATATCATATCACATCAAAGTTCAATCACATCAAGCAGTGTTGTACAATTGCTACCATAATCAGTTTCAAAAACATTATCTTTTTTTTTTTTGAACTCCTTGATATCGACTTGCCTTTACTCACAAAATCTTTAGGCTTTTAAGGATGATACAAAGCTCTGATAATTCCCAAAGAATGATATGCATAATTTAAACAGTCTAACTAATTAGTTTGGCTGTTGAATTTTTATTGAAATATAACTTATAATAAAGTGCATATAATTCAAAACATTTTAGTATTGCAATGTAACTGTGCAACTTACCACAATCAAGATATAAAATATTTCTGTACCCCCTAAAGCTCTCATATGCCATTTTCAAGTTTACTTTGCCCCTCAAAACTGACCTCAGTAATAATTGATTTACTTTATCCATATAGTAGTATATTCTTATTAGCACTTATGTAGCTTGAGCCCATTTTTAAAAAAATCTTTCAGATAAAGATGAAAATCATTCTGTAGGACTCAAAAAGGACCTTGACTTTCACACACAGCCAAAACTGGTGACTCATCACCTGTACTTTAATGATCTTTCTCAGGTACATCAAGAGTCTTTGGTTTAAGTTATCTGATTCCGTTCTCTTAGTAATTACTCTTTCTTCTGGAACTCACAAAATTCTAGAATATTGCACCTATTAGTGTATTTCCTTACACAAGCATCGACAACTTGCTCTGAGTTAGTGCACCCAGTGGTACTGCTGGAAAGGTTCTCTGGTCACAGTGAATATTTTTTGTAAAAGCACCTGCTCACTAGCCATCTCAGTATACTAGATTTTGGCAAAACCAGCATGCTTCTCTTGCTCCACACATCTTATTCACGTGATTTCTTTTTGTCTCCTCGAATGAAGAGGTACATGAAAGGACAGTGATTTGTCAGCATAGAAGTGGAGAAGAAAAAATCAAGGAAGGTGCTATTAATCATCCATGCTGATGAGTTTGAAAACTGTTTCCCAGAATGGAATCATAGCTCTGATAAATCTATTAAGTGTCATGGAGAACACTTTGAAGATAATAGGATTGTTTTGTAAAGATAAAATTTTAATACATAGCTTTGGGGGGAAAAGTTTGAGGGTACCCTTCACATGTGGGACTCCCCTACCTGAAAAGAAAGGATGTTTTCTTCTGGAACATAGAGTAGTGGACGGGTTGGTGGAGAATGTCTTTTTCACTATTTTTTCTGGGCAAATAAATGATACCTTCCCAAAAATGCTGTTTGCTGGTATAATCACAAGTTTGAGAGAAAGTGAATATAAAACAAAGAAAGCATTACCATTGAATTGTGTGGTAGGCTGGGTAGATTAGAGAAACAAATCCACAGACACTCATATATATACATGGATATATATATGCATAAAATAAACAAGAGCAATTGAACACCAAGGAAACATCCTAGGCCAGTCCAGTCCAAGGTCGTAAGTCCAATATTAGCCCATATATCTAATACTAATCTATAAAGTTCTCTTCACACTCATGAAACACATGCAATGATGTCAGGATAATCACAGGCCAGCGGGTGCAGAGTCTTATGTATCCAGTGGTAGGAGAAACATCTCAGTATGAGCAGGGGCCTCTCTGTGATTTCTCAAGCATCTCAGCACTGGCAGGAGTCTACATGGCTTTTCCAGTTTCAGAGATCTGGTTCCATCAGGGTAAGCCCATGTGGCTTCACCTCCAGGATGTTTCATAGGGAGTCAGCCTTATGTCTTGTCAAGAGGGACTGGGAAGTGAGTCTCTCACCTCCAATGGGGAAATATGGCTGGATTTCCCAGAATTCTCAGGAGAAAGCCATGTTCACACAGAGATCTCATTGGCGATCTCCAGATTGACAGGCTAGGCTCCACCCCTAGACTCCTAATCCTCAAACTGACACCAAATTAAACTGTCACAAATTCTACTCATGGTGGCCCTGTTGAACAGAGTAAAGCTACCAATACCCCATCGATTTCCAAACATGGCTGTAATCTCTTGCTGACCGTCACCTCTTTCACCCGCAGTCACTGGTAGGTTTGTACTGCTAACCCTTGGTAAGTAGTTCAGCACTGTAACTTCACGATCTCCAGGGTGCTTAAAGTGAGTACGTATGTCGACACACACACAAACACACATATTCTGACTCATAGTAACAGATTAGAACTGCTTCTTAGGGTCTCTGAGACTCAGTCTTTAAGGGAGCACACTGTGGTGTAGCTGGTGACTTTAAACAACTCACCTTGAGATTAGCAATTCAATACCTAAGTCAAGACATTATAAAGAATTCTTTTCCTTTCCTTTCTTTTCTTTTTTTTTTTCACATCACTGCCTGGGTGGGAGTAGGAAGCCCAGCCTTGCTCCTAGAGAGTTGCTGCTGGATTTGAACCACCAACCCTGTGGGCTGCAGCCCCATACACAACTACTGCACCATCGGGCCTCAGCTACTCTGTAGAGATTATTAAGATACATGCACAAAGATGTGTGTGCGCACATGTGCGTGCACGTGCACACATGCAACTATATACTTATATGTGGATATATATTCACACATAAGGATGTGTATGTGTGTGCGTTTGTGCTACTCTGGGTAGACTAGAGAAACAAATCCAGGGAGACTCATATGTGTATAAGAGGAATATAATATAATATAAAGAGTAATTGTGGCTGAGCTCCAGTGGTGTAGTGGTTGTGTGTGGGACTGTGGCCCACTGGACTGGCAGTTCAAATCCAGCAGCAGCTCTCCAGGAGCAAGGCTGGGCCTCCTACTCCAACCAGAGGGCAGTGATGCCCAAGACAAAAAAAAAAAGCCAAAAGAAAAAAGAAAATAGTAATTGTACATTAAGAAAACATCATTCCAGTCCTCCAGACCAAGTCCTTAAGTCAGATATTAGCCCATATGTCTGATACCAAACTATAAAGTTCTTCCCAGACTCACGAAATACATGCAATGATGCCAAATGCAGGAAGATCACAGACCGGTGGTTAGGAAGTCTTGAGGTTATAAGCATCTCAACATTGGTAGTGGTCTCCATGTGATTTCACCAGCTCAGGGCACTAGTATAGTTCCACGTGTCTTGTCAGCAACAATGTCTCCCAGGGAGTGAGCAGAGATAGAGAGAGAAATAGAGAGAGAAAAAGAGTCTCCTCCTCCAGCAGAAAAATACAGGGGTTCCCAGAATCCTCAGGGAAGGCCATGCCTACACAGGGTCCTCATTGGTTATATCAAAATTAAACAGTCTAGACTCCACCCTTACACTCTTAATCCTCAAATTGACACCAGATTATGTAACTATCACAGTGTTTGCAGACAAGGAGGGTAATATCCTCTATTGGGGGGGGGAAGGGGGGCGTGAAGCAAACATAATTTAAGGTGACCGAATTTGGAGCATACTATGGAAAGGGCAAATATTTCCTTCCTTTCTTCCTCTGTCACACTGGATTTCGAGTACACACGCTGCAATAATCACAGTGACTCTCTGGGCTGCTTAGAGACACTGTGTCCTTATGATGCTTTTCCATATTTGGAGACACAATTAGTAAACTGAGACAAGATTAAGAAAATCTAATCTTTTTTTAAGATTAGACTAGGGACTGAGCCCCCGGGGCATAGTGGTTGTGTGCGGGACTGGGGCCCACTGGGATGGAGGTTCAATTCCAGCTCCACAGGAGCAAAGGCTGGGCCTCCTACTCCCACCACCAGAGGGCAGTGATGCCCAAAAATCAAAAATAAAAAAAAGATTAGATTAGTCCCAAGGAATTGTTTGTGCTTATCGCATTTTTATCATGATGCTATTGTCACACTATGCATGCTATGCACCCTCCCCTCATTAATATATAAAGGTGAACTTTGGAAACAAAATTTGCCTTTGGGTCATCAGTCCGCTGGTCACTCTTTCTTCAGTTCGTCACTCCAGCAGGTCTATACCACTGGATGGTAACAAATCATAATCCTAAAGTCCTAATAGGCTTTCGTGACATGGACCTAAAGAGGGTTTTTCATCATCTGTACCTAAAACTTCCCTTTTATTCACATTAGCAGCTCATGTGTTGGTTTTCATACTACAGTAAGCAGGTGTGGAATCAACATCCAACTGGAAACTGGAACCAGTAACAATCAGCCCTTCCTCCCTGTGATTCTCACCCATCAGAGGCCCCTGTCACTCTCTTCGGAACTTTTGTTCATCAATGCCTCATTTCCCTTTGGAAAGCAGTTGTTTCCTCCTCATTTAATAATAGTTTTATTAAACTTATATGTATTCAATAATAATGTCTATTATATTGCTTTGATCTTTAAAAGTATATTTAAAAGGTCTCTGCCTACATTCAGTATGCTATATTTCACAGATGGAAAGGATTGTTTAAACGCACACAAAGCTCAAAACTCTATCATACAGAACTTTTTCACTTACATTGTATACCCATGGTTCGCCCATCTGAGCATACGGAGCTCTGGGCTTTCCCTTTCAGTGTGCACTTTCCTTTTTCTACTTTAAAGATGATGAGTTAATACTGAACTGCACGAAAATCTCATTGACCACTGCTGGAAATGCACTCATACACATAGTGTGTCAGTCTGGGTAGACTAGAGGAAAAAATTTCATAGACACGCATAGGGATATAAGGGAATGGTTTATATACAAGAGGAATGGGCATTGAGAAAATATCCCAGCCCAGTTCAGTTCAAAGTCATAAGTCCGATATTAACCCATGTGCCCGATATCAGTCTATAATGTCTCCTTCTGACTCATGCAGTCACAGGCCAGTGAGTGCAGAATCCTGGCGCTGACAGGGATCTCGCCATAGCTCCTCGCTTCCAGGACTCAGGGTCCATCAACAACATTCCGTGGTGGCAGAAGCAACTCATCACTGGCAGGGGTCTCCACGTGGCCTCTCCAGCTTCAGAGGCCTGGCTTCATCAGAGCCAAGTCATGTGGATTCTCCGGTTCCTCAGAAGCTGCCATCTTGTCTTTTCCGTTATTAATCGTCTCTGAAACTAACTCCCAACAACTGGGGAAGATAGCTTCTCATCTTCACGAGGGAAATATCATGACATTTCCCAGAAGTCTCAGGAGAAAGCCATGTCCACACAGAGGCCTCATTGGCTACTCAATGGCTATCTCCAGATTAACAGGCTAGACTCCACCCCTACATCTCAATCGTGAAATTAACATAAGCACATGACCACCACACATAGGCTTTTAAAAATATATTCTTAGTCCAAATCTGAGAATTTTGACTCAGGGAATACATAGGCTGCTGGAAATAGGAAAGGACACAAACTCAGAGGAGGCACAAATTGACAAGATACCCTAAACATAAAATACTTGTGTTCATCAAAAGAATTCTCCAAGAAAGTAATAAGATATACCACAGAGCATCCTCCCAAAAACCACAAACAACAAATTTCTATTATAAAAAAGAAAGAGAAACCACAGAATGATAAAAACATCTTTAGCAATTACACATCAGACAAAGGCCTTATCACTAAAACATACAATCTCTGCTAACCAGTAGTTCACTGAGAAGGTGGACAAAGAACCTGGACAGAAGTTTCTTAAGGGCAAACATCCAAATGACCAATAAATATATGAGAAAATGTTACAGATCTCTGTAACATAAAAGAAATGCACACTAAAACAACAATGAGATATCACCTACCACCCGCAAAGATAAGCCAGTTCAAAAAAAATCAGAAAGTAACAAGTGTTGGAGAGGCTGCAGAGAGATAGGAACTCTCGCTCACTGCTGGTGGACCTGTAGGTATATACAGCCACTGTGTAAATCAATTTGGCAATAGCTAAAACAAGTAGAAATTGAGCTACCATATGACAGCAATCCCCCTACTTGGCATAGATCCAGAAGAGACAAGAAACAAACCATGGCCTGTTATCTGTGCTCCAATGTTCATCTCAGCACAGTTCACAATTGCAAGGAGTTGGAAACACCCAAACTTCCATCAACAGATGAATGGATTAAAAAACTGTGGAACGGGCTGAGCCCTGGTGGTGTAAGTGATTGAGTGCGGAACTGCAGCCTGCAGGCTTGGTGGTTCAAATCCAGCGGCAGCACTCAGGAGCAATGCTGGGTAGCTCCCACGACCACCAGAGGGCAGTGATGCCCCCCCCAAAAAAAATCTGTGGTACATACATCCAATTGAGCACTTCACATCCCTAAAACACAGTGATGAATGCATGAAGTCCATCGCCACATGTGAAGAACTGCTAAACTAAGTAAGCCAAGCACAAAAAGACAGGTGCAATATGAGTCCACAGAGGTAAGCTCAAAAATGCAAAAGAGGCATAGGGAAAAAGCTACTTTATACATACATCCCTGAGGTGAGGCCAAACTAAACTCAGAGATATATCTTGTAGCTAACTGAAAAGGAGGGGGCGGGGAGAGAAGGCATGGGTAGTGGTGAAACAGGACACTAACTCACCCAAGGAGAGGGTGTTGTTTCTATCTCCACAGGGAAAGAGGAAACAGACTTGAAACTGGTGCCCCAAGAGGCCAACACAGCACACTGACATGGAACCAATGGAGAGGCCTGAGGAGCGGGCCCCATTACCAACTAAGTAGACAACCCCCCTTCACCTCCCCTCCCCCAAAGAATTCATTTCAGAGGACAGCACAGGGAGAGGGGCATGTCTGATCAGAGGAGACAGGAGCAAATGAAGGCAGAGGAAGAAAGAGTGGAGCACAGCCTGGCCCACCAAGTCCTGAGGACGATATTTATTCTCAGGGCAGCCAATGCACAGAGAGGACCATAGGGTCAGCCCCAAAACATGACATGACATCCCTCATTGGTCCTTAGCACTCTGCAGGACAGCACTGGAGACACACTGCAAGAACTGTGCTCAACCGGATCCCGCCACACCAAGGCCAAACCCTAAAGTGTACAACAGAACACCAGGGGAAGCAGAGCAATGAAGGCCCCAGGGAATACCAAAAATAGACTGTGGGACCAGGGCATGGCACACCATCAGACTCTACTGGAAAACACTCATAAAGGTCAACAAATAGACCTGGTACTATTTATAGGCTCTTTTTTGTGTGACTTTGGTCTTTGTTGTTGCTGTTGGAGTTATTGTTTTATTTTCTAGTGTTGTTTTGTTTTGCTTCATTTTGAGTTTGTGCATATTATTATCTCTGCAGGTCTCTCTAGATAAGATAGGCTAGATAAACAACCCAGAGGACAAAACAATAGAATGACAGTTTGGGGGGGATATGGGAGAGGGAGAAACGAGGAGAAAGGAAGTGGGTGTTAACAAACCCAGGGACAAGGGAACAGAGAGTGACTGGAAATCAATGTAAAGGAGGGTCTAGGAGGCCTGCTAGTACTTGAATAAGGGAAATGGAACACAGAGGAATTACTGAAACCCAAATGAAGGCTGAACATTATAGTGGGATAAGAGGAAAGTTAAAGGAAATAGAGGATCAAACTAGGTGCCAAAGAGCATTTACAGAGCTCTAAAAACAGGCATGTGCATATGAAAACATATCTATATATGACAATGGGGAGATAGATATATGTACATATATTTATAGGCTTAGTATTAAGGAAGCAGATGGACATTGGGCCTCTACTCAAGTACTTCCTCAACACAAGAACACACTGTTCCAATAATCCAGGTTTCTGAGATGTTCACCTTCCCAACATGAACACTGAAGACAAATGGGTGCATAAACAGATGTGGTGAAGAAAGCTGATAGTGCCCAGCTATCAAGTGGTATAGCATATGGTGTCTTAAAGGCTTGAAGATAACAAGTGGCCATCTAGCTGAGAAACAATAAAGCCCACATGGAAGAAGCACACCAGCCTGTATGATCATAAGGTATTGATGGGATTAGGTATCAAAGACGCAAAAAAACAAATAAAGTCAATGTGAATGGGGGGTGGGGGTGAAGTGTAGAAAGGATGCCCAAAGTCAATCTGTAGACAGTTGGACATTCCCTTTTAAAAGGATTGCTGGGAGAAGACAGGCCAGTCAGGGTGCAGTACAGCACTAATGAAATATATATCTTTCCTCTACTTCCTCACCCCCATTATTATGACCCCAATTCTACCTTACAAATATGGCTAGTCTAGCGCATGTACATGGGTAGAGTTAAGAGCTAGAAACACAGGGAATATAGGACATATAAACCCCTCAGGCCCAATCTTGAGAGCAGCCATAGCAGGAGAGTAAGGGGAAGGTAAGGATCACAATGACCTATCTATAACCCCCTCCCAGGGGAATGAACAACAGAGAAGGGGATAAAGGGAGACATCAGAGAGTGCAAGAAATGGAAAAATAATAATAATTTATAAATTATCAAGGGTTCATAAGATAGAGGGGGAGAGAGGGAGGGAGGAAAGAAGGGAGGAAGAAAAGCAGGGGAGAGAAATGAGGAGCTGATACCAAGAGCTCAAGCAGTAAGAAAATGTTTTGAAAATGATGATAGCAACAAATGTACAAATGTGCTTGACACAATGGATTATGTATGGATTGTGATAAGAGTTGTAAGCGCCCCCAATAAAATGATTTTTCTTTAAAATGTTCTTAGTCACCCCTTAAAAATGTTGAGAATTCTCATCTCTTTTCTGCTGTCCTCTTGCACAATGCACTCATTTCCTTTGCTCAGTACCTTGTCCGTGCCTGCCTATTTCTCCCCCCAACACATTGTCAGTGAATCCTTGAAGTAGCTTTCGTCTCGGAGGCAGAGTGGCTCTTTTTCTAGAAATTCCAAATAGATAAATTCACAATGCCTTTCATACAATGCCGCATCTGAACAGCCCCTGAGCCTGCACATAAACGTGGTCTTGTGGACCTCTTCAGCCCACCTGAGGCCCTACACCAGTTGAGCTGTTTGTAAAGACTCATTTGGTTGGGCATAAAGAAATCTCCTGTGGTCTCAAAAACACATCCCTTGGAGAATAAAAGACCAAGCTGTTGGGTATAATGAAAATCAAGTATTAAACCTCAGCCATGCAGACACTTCCCACACCTGGAACAACAGCCTGATGCTTTGAAGAGACAATGGCAGAAAATGAATCTCATGTGTATTCCAGATGGTTCTAAAGGATCACAGACAAAAAACACGCACATGTTAGTCTCCACCCCCTTCTCAGAGAAACCCTAAGCAGAAGGTGCTCAGGTTCTCAGCTAAATACTGAGGGCTAACTGGCAGCCTCTTGATTTGAGAGATGACCAGTTATCCATCGGCTCCCAACTTGTCTGTGAAAGTGAAGTAACCTTGAAGGAAAAAATGGTGGCTGCCTACATTTTTAGACTGTCCTGGCTCCTCTGTGAATAGAATGACCAAGGGCCTGCCTCTCACACAGAAACAGGCACAACAGGGAGCTGAACCCAAGTAAATTTGCTTCACAGTGGCCAGTGGGGTTGGGAGGGGGAGAGACACACCCCACCCACCCCACAATCACACCCACCCACCACAGGCGGGAACTGTAGCCGTGGATGGCGCAGTCACCTTACAAGGCCTGCAAGAACATAGTCCCACCGATCACCACAGCTTTTAAAAGAGCAAATATTTTCTATTCATTCCCCAGAAAATTATGTTTGTGAGACTAGAAAATTGTGTGGATGCAAATTCTCCAACCTAGTAATTATCTCTGATCCATTTCAATAAGCAAAGGTTTGGGGGAATTATTCATGTATGAATCATTTTCCCTACTTTTTTTTATCTGTAGAATAGATTGGAACCATCTGAATAAGAGACCTTCAACTCCTATTAACATTTTTTTTTGCAAGCAGTCGGAGGCTCTTCAGAAATTAAAAAACAAACATTGGTAAATCAATGAAAGAAAACATCATTTCGTTTCACCTTGGGCTCAGCCACCCACTGCTGAGCTTCTCGCCATCCTTGGGTATGTGTCTCCGGAGCCAACCCAGCCTACTGACAGCTGGACAGGTGGAGGGGGCGTTGGGGGGGGGGTGCTCTGTAGCAGAAGGAACGGAGCTACCTGAGAAAGGTGAGACAATTCAGAAGGGAAAACAAAGGGACTCCCTGGTCTGGATTGGAGCATTCAAGTGGAAGAAGCGAATGTAGCCAAGGAATTAGAATGCCAGGAGACCTGGGAGCCACAGCGGCCACTGGGGTGAAGGAGTGTGTGTGTGTGTGTGTGTGTGTGTGTGTGTGTGTACACTCAAAGGCACATGCTCATGCTCCCACCCAAAGAGATGAGTGTTCCCCAAAGGATTTTAGGATAACAAGGGATAACCACTTAGAGAAAGAAGATCATTAGTGCACCACAATGAAAGCTGAAGAGTTTTGATGTCAAAACAGACCTTAGCTAAAAGGGTAGCTCTGCTTCTTAGTAAATGTATGGCCTGTGCAAGTCACTTGCCTTGGGTAAAGTAAAATTGGGAGAGGAGTTGCCACTCATTGATTCGGACTTGTAGGGACTTTTTGTGTCCACAATACAGCTGCTCCATGGCGTTTGGGGAGCAGAGTGTCAGGCCTTTCTTCCCAGGATTCAAACCATGAGCTCTTTGGTTAGTGGTGAAGCCCTCAGCCCATTGCATCAATTAGGGGCTCCAAGGCAAAGCTAGCTGCTCTCCAAATTGGGGGTGATCATAATGATTCATGGAGAGGTCACCGGGATCCATTAAAACCATCTACCCAAAGTACCCTAAGTCTGGTGGCTTAGTGGTTAGGCTTTGAGCTGCAAGCTACACAATCAGCAGTTTGAAACTTCCAGCTGCTTCTTGGGAGAAAGAGATATTTCTACTCGCATGAAGAGTTACCAAGGGTAAAGGGGAAAGAGTTGTTGCTTAGGGCGTCATTGAATTTATGTCAGTGGTGATCAAATAACTTGGAAAAGGCTCTCGATAATGATTGCACAATAGCTAGGTTACAATCAATGGCACTGAATGATACAGATAGTAGTTTTGGAATTGGAGGATGTTTTGATGTGCCTTTTTTGTCACAATTAGAAAAAAGATAATTACATGAATAATGAGTACTGGGAAGAAGTAAATGTTCGAGAATTGAATATGGTGACAATTCTACAACTCTTCTTGATAGGATTAAGTTATTGAGTTGTGTGATATGTGAATGACGTGCTAATAAGACTTTTAAAAAAAATTATTCCATTGGGGGCCCATACAATTCCCGTCATGATCAACACACACGTCAATTGTATGCATGCCACATTTGCACCCCTGCTTCCATCATCACACCCGAAACATCCCCCCTCCACTTTAGTCCCCAGTACCAGCTACCCATATTTACCCTTCCTCCAACCTTTCCTTTCCCAACTCCCCATAAACACTTAATAATTTACACATGTTATCACTTTTTCAAATCATACTAAGTCCACTGTGTCCCTTCACCCACTTCCCTGCTGTCTGTGCTCCAGAGAGATCACTTGTAGATCCCTGCAATTGGCTACTCCCTTCCACTCCACCCTCCCTCCGACCTCCCAATATCCCCACATCCACCACTGGTCCCAAAGGGATCTTCTATCCTGAATTCCCCATGTTTCTGACTCCACTGTACATTCCCTGATCTAGCCAGGTTTGCAAGGTAGAACTGGGATCATGATAGTGGGTGGGAGGGAGTACTGGGGAACTAGAGGAAAGTTGCATACCTCATTGCTGCCACACTGTACCCTGATTGACTCTTTTCCACCCTGCAAACCCTCTGTGAGGAGGTGTTGTTTCACCTACTGATGGACTTTGGGTCCCCACTCAGTACTCCCCCTCCTTTATAAAGATACAATTTTTAGTTCTTTGATGCCTGACACCTGCTCCCTTCAATACCTCGTAGTCACACAGGCTGGTGTGCCTCTTCCATGTGGGCTTTGATGCTTCTGAGCTAACTACATGGCCATTGTTTACTTTCAAGTCTGTAAGACCCCAGACACTATATCTTTTTTTTGGTGGGGGGGGGGGCATCACTGCTCTCTGGGGGTGGGAGTAGGAGGCCCAGCCCCACTGCTGGAATTGAACCTCCGTCCCAGTGGGCCACAGTCCTGTGCACAACCACTACGCCACCGGGGCTCAGCCCGACACTATATCTTTTGATAGCCTGGCACCATCAGCATTCTTCACCACATTTACTTATGCACCCATTTGTCGTCAGGGAGGTGGACGCGCAATGTTATGATTCTTAGTTCTTAACTCCTGATAACTAATCACTTTGGCACCTTGTGGTCACACAGGCTGGTGTTCTTCTTCCATGTGGGTATTGTTGCTTCTCAGCTAGATAACTGCTTGTTTACTTTCAGGCCTTTAGGACCCCAGACACTATATCTTTTGATAGCCAGGCACCATCTGCCTTCTTTGCCACCTTTGCTTATGTACACATTTGTTTTCAGTGATCATGTCGGGTAGGTGAGCATCATGGAATGCCAATTTAATAGAATAAAATGTTCTTGCACTGAGGAAGTACTTGAGTGGAGGTCTAATGTCCATCGCTGTCCTAATACTGATCCTATAGGTATATATGCACATTGATCTATTTCCCCATTTGAAAACAGAGTTACCATCTCAAGAACTCAGAGGGGCAGTGCTCCCTCCATCCTATTGGGTCAATGAGTTGGCACTGACTTGATGGCAGTGGGTTTGGTTTTTTGTTTTATCCAGAGTTGCTACTTTTAGAACAACAGTTCTGATTTATAGGATAAATAATTTATAGGATAACTGTAGGCACTATCCTCATTAACATCAGTCTCATCATTCCTATTTCAGGAACATGCACCCTCTGAGAGTCTGCATGGCACAGGGTCACTGCGAGAGAAGGAATTCTATTGTCAGCAATATTAGAAAATGAGGACTCAAACCTGTTTGCATTTTGAACAAGCTTCCAAACTGTACCTTCCTCAGAATAAGGTGTTGCACATTCCTCATTAAAATGTCCCCAGGGCACAATAAACATCATCTCTTGAAATGACAAAGAGCAAACACGATTAACTCCAGCTTAAGTTTTTCTCAACATGTTCTGGGAGGGTGGAGGGATTGGCTCAACTCTAGAATTAAAAAGTGAGATAGCTCCAATCCTAAAGTCAAATCCATGCAGAAAGCACACAGTCCTGGCTGTCTCAGCTGGGAACCCTCTCCCTGGGGGGAAACAGGGCAGCTACAGATGGTAGCAGACAGGGATTATGTTGTCTCTATCTGGCTTTATATGGTCCCCGGCACTCACACACCATGGAGTCACTCAATTTCAGTTTGGCAATTCCAGTTTTTTCTTTATTGAAGAAATGAGGAAATTCAAAGGAAAAGGCATACTCATTTTTGAAAGCTACTTTAAAGTCAAGTAAACCAAATTTAGGTTACTTGTTTAAGGGGGGGGGGGGCTGTGTGAGGCACAAGAGAGCTGACTGATGTGAAGATGGGGCATCAGAGATCAAAGCCCTCACACAAGTCAGACTCACACATTTGACTCACACAAGTTAGAGGTTCCTACCCAGTCTCTAATTCCTATTCCAAACTCACTACCATTGAGTTGATTCTGACCCATGGTGATCCAATAGGACAGGGGAGAAATGGTCCCCCTGTGGGTTTAGGGATTATAACTCTTTTAATATTAAATCATTTTGCTTTTTGTTTTGGTTTTTAAGGTATCACTGCCCTCTGGCGGCCCAGGATAGGAGGCCCAGCCTATCCTCCTGTGGAGCCGCTGCTGGAATTGAAACTCCATCCCAGTGGGCCACAGTCCCACACACAACCACTACGCCACCGGGGCTCAGCCCAATATTAAATCATTTTATTGGGGGCGCTTACAGATAACAATCCAGAAATCAATTTCATAAATCAAACTTGTACATATATTGCCATCATCATTTTGAAAACGCTATCTTTCGGGCTGAGCCTCGGTGGCGTAAGTGGTGGAGTGCGGAACTGCAGCCCGTGGGTTTGGCAGTTCAAATCCAGCTGTGGGTCTCAGGAGCGGTACTGGGTAGCACCCACGACCACCGGAGGCAGTGATGCCCACAAAATAAATAAATAAATAAATAGGGCTGAGCCCCGGTGGCATAAGTGGTTAAGTGCAGAACTGCAACCCGCGGGCTTGCGGTTCAAATCCAGCGGCAGCTGAGTAGCGCCCACAACCACCAGAGGCAGTGATGCCCACAAAAAAAAAAAATTTGGTCTACATGGAGCAACAAAAAAAATAAATAAATAAATAAAAATAAATAAATAAAATAATAAAAAAGCGTTATCTTTCTACTTGAGCCCTTTGATATCAGCTCCCTCCCTCCTTCCCTCTTCCACTCTTGTGAACCTTTGATAAATTACATACTATTATTATTTTATAGAGACTACAATTCTCTAAGGGTGTAAAAAGCCCATCTTTCTGTCTCACAGTGGCTGGTGGTTTCGAACTGCTGACCTTATGGTTAGCAGCTCAATGCTGCTGGATTCTGCATTAGCCACATTTTAAATACTCAGCCAGTCACCATAGAGTCAACTCCAGCTCACAGATGTCAGAGTAGAAGTGTGCCCCCAGGGTCTTCAATGTGCAATGTCTCAGGGGATTTCCAGAGATCTCTTCCAAGGCACTCGTGGGAGGACTTTATACTCCAGCCTTCTACTTAGCAGCTGAGGTCTCTAATGCCTGTACCACCGGGGTCTCCGTTGACACATCAGAGTCTCCTAACACCTCCTACCCCCTCCATTAAGCTTCTCCTCCCCTGTTGAAATTTTCCTACTTTTAGAACAACACTTCTGATTTATAGTTTTTTTTGGGGGGAGAGGGCATCACTGCTCTCCGGTGGTGGGAGTAGGAGGCCCAGCCCTACTGCTGGAATTGAACCTCCGTCCCAGTGGGCCGCAGTCCCGTGCACAACCACTACACCACCGGGACTCAGCCCCTGATTTATAGTTAAGTGTGAACTTATATCAATGTTTTCCTCCAATTGACTCTAAAATGGTTTAAAGTATATCTTTTCTATTTGTACCCCCAAATTCTTCAACAATAGATTGTGATCCAGTATTGTGCCCCAAAGAATTATACACAACAATGAAGTGATATTTCTTCCAGGTACCTAAAGCTAGTTGGACAGGTTAAAGAAAAGAAAAATGTATACGATTCTATCCATTGAAAGGGCCGTGGACCATCAAACGAGCACACAGACCTGTCGTGGACGAAGTGCCACCAGAGTGCTTGTTGGAAGTAAAGTTGGCAAAACTTAGTCTCACATGCCTTGGGTAGGTCATCAGGAGAAGGCAGGCCTTGGCAAAGGATATCGTGTTAGGTGAAGTAGAGGGGCAGCACAAAAGAAATACAAGGAAGGCACAAGACAAGATGAATAGGGGCTGAGCCCTGGTGGCATAAGTGGTTGAGTGCGGGCCTGCCGCCCACAGACTTGGTGGTTCAAATCCAGTGGCGGCTCTCAGGAGCGGCACTGGGTAGTGCCCATGACCACCAGAGGCAGTGATTGCCTCCCCCCCCCAAAAAAATGAATAGACACAGTAGCTCCAACAATGGGCTCGTAGTGCGGTTAGTGGCATGTTCTGTGGTATGTGAGTCACTACAGGTTGGAACCAATTCGATGGCCTCTAACAAAACCAACTTCTCAATTAGGGCAGAAAAAGCACTTCATGTTTATCCACCCCACCCCCCAGTCTCTCAGCAAACTAGGTAATGAGGAGAATGTCCTCAACTGGATAATGAACACTTATACAGTCTCTACAGCTAACCTCATAATGCATGGTGAGGTATGCATTTCCCCTAAGACTCAGAACAGGGCAAGAAGGAAGTCCTCTCTCTCCACTACTGTTCAACCTCATACTGGAAACTCTAGTGTGTGAGTCTGGGTAGACTACAGAAACATATTCATAAACACCCATATATGTATAAGAAAGAGTTTTATATACAAGAGCATTTGAACATTGAGAAAACATCTCAGTCCAGTCCAGTCTGAGGTCATAAGCCCAATATTAGCTCATTTGTCTGATACCAAACTATAAGTCCTCTTCAGACTCATGAAGCACATTCAATGACACCAGGACAATCATAGGCCAGTGGGTGCAGAGTCTTGTGTATCCAGTGGCAGTAGAAGCATCTCAGCACTGGCATGGGTCTTCTCATGGCTCCTCCAGTTTCCAGGGCTCACTCAGGGTCTATCAGCATGCTGCCATATGTCTTGTCAGCTGCAATGTCTCCCAGGGAATCAGCCTTGTGTCTTGTCAGTAGCTCATCTCCAAGGGACTAAGTAGTGAGTCTCTCACCTTCAAGGGGGAAAGACAGCCAGATTTCCCAAAATTCTCATGAGAAGGCCATGCTCACACATAGATCTCATTGGCTATCTCCAGACTAACAGAGTAGACTCCACCCCTACACTCTTAATCCTCAAATTGATATCAGATTAGGTGATTGCCAAACCTAGCTAATATGATAAGAACAGAAAAAGAAACAAAAAGGTATGCACACTGGAAAGGGAGAAATAAAGCATCCTTTATTCAAGAATAACAATTATCTAGGAAAATGTGTAAGAATAAAAAATTAAAAAAACAAGCCAACTGCTTTCATATAAATCAACAATGAACAACTGTAATTTGAGTTTTTTTTTAAATTCAACAGCAACCAAAAAGGAACTACATAGCTATAAACTAATGAAGCATTTACAGAATTTGGAGGTACAAAACTATAAAACATTGATAAACTCATGATGAAAGAGATTTAAATAAAGGAAAAGATATTTGTGTTGATGATGGAACACAATCAAGTGGTTACCAGGGACTGGGGAGGTTGATGTTCTGCAACGTCAATAGGAAATGTTTCAGAGTGATGAAACCATCCGTGATCATCCTGTAAAGGGGGGCACATGACACTAAGCATTTTTCAGAACATGGAACTTTACAGCACAAGGAGTTCATGTCCGTATTGGGGCATTTTGATGGGGCAACCTTAGCAACAGAAACTCCAGCATCCCATGTGGGTTGTTCTCATTTCGTTTCCCTGCCCTGATCCCTTATTTGGAAGACTTCTGGAGGGGAGGGCTATCCCCTACACCCTGCAATCCTGGACCACCATGACCCAGAAACAGGAAGAGAAGAGCCCTTCAGAGGAGAGCTTCGAGGAGAAGGTGGTATTCTCCCAAGAGAGGTTAATTGAGTGAGATCAAATGACCAAACCTAAAACAAAAGATACAGTAAGAGACAGCAGAAAGAGCAAAGAAAGACCACAAGACAACATGGCCAAAGTCAAGGGGAAGAATAAGTATCTGTCAAATGCAAGACCAAACAAGAACCTGGTGACCAGTGACCACATCCATCCCTGCCCTCCTCACTGCGAGCAAACTTGGGGGCGGATGACTTGAATGGTGCTGGCGCCCACACTCCTGGGACCCTGCAGCTGCCACGGGGTAGCTCAGTCAGGAGCTGGAAAAGCAGAAGCCCTGTCCGGTGATAATTCTGTGCACAGAGCCCCTTGGATGAAGCACCAGAACCTTGATTTTATTCCAAGGAACCATTGGGGAAAATCTCACTGAGAGCCTGAAGAGGGGCTGAGAGGGTGAGTAGGCTGGAAGGCTTGAGAAAATGTGAACTAGGGCTTGGAAAGAATAAAAACATGCCCGGCTATCTCCTTCCCTAACCGTGGGGACGAGTATCAGGGGAGGAAGAAAAGTGAACTAAAAATGAGGGGCTCTGATTCAGTGCTGTGAAAAATGCCTCATTTGTCTGGGAGGGGCTAAAAACCTGATATCAGATCAAAGAAACTGCCCATCTCAATGTGACTGATGCAAACAACTCCCCTGGTTCGGCAGAACAAGCTAGGGGTTGATAATAATGGTTCTGTTCCCTAGGTTTGGGGCAGCAAGGCAGGCAGTGAGTGTGGAGAAAGAGGGGCATGGGCCTGGGAGCCCCACAGAATCCAAGGGAACTTTTTCAGTAAGTATTTGAAATAAAAGAGACCTGGCCTGGCGGGGGATCCAAAAATAAATAGCAATGTCTGCATATTTTACCAAAGAGTCCTAGTGAAGGTCTTAAGATTCCTAGGAATAAATACAGACAGTAGCAAGAGAATCTAACTGCACCACAGAGAAAGCAACCTTACCGCAACAAGTGCAGGGGTGGTGGGGGTGGGGTGGGGAGTTTTGACTTGGCAGATGGGGAGAATCTGTGAGTCTTACAGCAAAAAGAACTGCCCATAAGCACTGTCAACTATTCTAGCTAATTTAGTTCATCCAACGGGATTATGCCTTAACAACTCTGAACCTTCTATCCAGGCATAGTGGATGATGGTGGGAACCAGGAAAGACTTGGGTGATCTATGTGGGGCTTGATTTAAGTTTGAGATATCACCATCAATTCAGGTTTGGCTTAATATTTATATCAATGGATACCTAGAGAAATATTCACAGATGTACATGAGTTAATGTATCCACATGCTATGTCAACTGAGAGGGCCTAAAAGTGATGAAAGCTTAGTAGCAAGAAGCACAGCTAGAGACCAAATCTTGAATTCAAAAATCATCTTTCAATAATAGGAACCAGGCCTTTAAGAGAAATCGTTGATTCCAGGACTGAATAGAAAATATCTAGTAGGAGCCTAGAGCATCTTACAGTGTCAATATGTAAGAATACGCTGAAACAAAAATACAATAAAAAAATGAAGGGGTTTCGATAACGACTGTTGACCATGAAGAGTATAATCAAAAGCAGTGAAATATACATGTAGAAGTTGTGGAATCAGAGAATGTTTTGTTGTGTATATTTTTGCCACATTGAAAAAAAATTACATGGGGCTGAGCCCCAGTGGCATAGGAGTTGTGCGCAAGACTGCGGCCCACTGGGACGGAGGTTCAATTCCAGCAGTGGGGCTGGGCATCCTACTCCCACTACCGGAGAGCAGTGATGCCCCCCCCAAAAAATTACATGTATAATAATGAATACAAGGAAGAAAAAAATGTTCTAGAATTGAATGTGGTGATAATTGTACAACTCTTTTTTTGATATTATTGAGTTGCATGACAAATGGATGAAAGGCTAATAAAACTATTAAATAGACACATGTACAGGAAGTCCTTGAAAGAGAACCCAGTAGCCAAAGTTGAAATAACTTGAGCCACAAAGTAAAGTAGCAAAATAAATAGCAATGAATCCACACTCAAACCTACTGCCACTGAATTGTTCCCAAACCATAGCTACTCTTCAAGACAGAGGAGGAATGCCAAGTGTTCCTAAGGGTAAAACTCTCTATGGAAGCCAAGCATTGCCTCTTTCTCCCACTGAGTACTTTATCCACTGCAGCACAAGGGATCCTATAAGTTAGTTTTTATGTCAAATTGCCCCTGTGATTAGGTCACAGCCTGATGATGCCTCCTGGAAACTGTGACCTTTGTATGAGAGACCCTTTTATAAGAGACTCCTTCCCTCTTTCTTGGCCCCTTCACCCTCCGGTTTGCTGAGACTCTGGGCCTGCTTCTAGGGGTGGCCCATTGGGCTCCCTGTCCCTGAGCTCTGCCAAGTGGCCTGCCATGTTTTCACTAACTGTGGATCTACAGTCCTCTGCACTCCCTGGCCTGGGCTCTTTCTGCTTCACCTTCTGCATCCTCAGCCTAGAGCCACAGAAGCTTCAGAGAACGCTCCAGCTAGCATCAGACCCAGGCACATGAGTTGACCTGGGCAGGGGTGACATCTTGATAAACGATTAATTCTTGATTTAAAGCTCTTTCTTATACATATGTGATTGTCACCAGTTTTGTTTCTTTAGACAATTCAGCATAACCCAGATGCTAATGAGTCCAAATGAAAATAAAAATTATCAAATAAATAAATAACTGGGAGGAAAGAGACATGTCACCTATATACTAGACTTCCAAATTATTTATGTAGATCATCCACCTTCCTGGAGGTAGACCCTAACTCTCCACCTTTTGGTCTGCACACAGTGACTTTTCCTCAAAAAATATAGTATGGAAAGAATGAAAAAGAGAGTAACTTTACAGTGGGGTAGGGTGGAGACCAGATAGACTATCTCAGCCATGTGACAAAAATCAACATAAACAACAATAAGATGTTAAAAGCAGAATGTTTATTTGAGGCAATGTGATGAAAATGGTACTTCTTCCTCTGTGAGCTTTCTCCCCCCCCCTCCAAAAAAAACCCCATAACTCAAGTCTAATCATGGGAAAGCAATAGACATATTCATCAATGGTATCATTCTACAAAATGTCTGACTGTGACACCTCAAAAATACCAAGGTCTTCCAAAACAAGGAAAGTCTAAAATCTTGTCACAGTCCAAAGGAAGACACGACAGCCATATATGAATCTGCTATCCTGAGTGGGATCTTGGAGCAGGAAAAAATGCATTAGGTAAAAACTAAGGCACTCTGAATAAAATCTTGACTTCTATTAATCATGAAACCCCAATATTGGTTCATTAATTGTGACAAAATTTCCTTAAGTTCAAAAACTAGAAGAATTGCATGTGGTGTGTCTGATGACTCTCAACACTAGCATCATAATTCTCTGCAAATCTAAAGTTAAGAGTTTACCAGCAAAAAACAATGAGCTGTGTGTACCCTTTGCAATTGAAAGGAACCCAGGACTTGGCTTGAATTTTGTCAATGGCTGGTTTGTTCTTCTTTTCTAGTTGTGCACCAGGAGCCAACCTACCTATCCCGGTTTCTTCATTTGTGAAATAGGTATAATAAAATGTCTCCATTGTAAAAAATGCTTGCCTTTGATATGCAAATTCTGTATTCCAAAGCTAGAGAAAGATGAAGCTGTCTGTTCCTGTAAAGATTAGCAATATCAGAAACCTTGTATGGGGTTGCTAGCAATGAAGTTGAAATCAACTCATTGACAGTGGACTTATTTGATTTGCTTGCTTCTTTTTTGTATGTTTGCGAACTGCTTATCCCAGAGCCAAGGACGCAGTAAATATCCTATAAATATTAGTTGATCACTGGGGTAGTGGTGTTTACTCCAGTATTGCATTCACTAAATTAAAAAATTGCAAAACTACAAGGATTACCATAGATCAAACTCTGTACTAGTAAGTCACGTAGGAAACTGCTATTCTTTCTAAATATAAATTGCCTGACTGGCAACAAATAGACACAATTTACTTTACCATAGTTTCACATAACAGATCAATATTGTTCAAAACCCTGATCATGAAGACCTTTAACTCAGGTGTACATTGGTGTGGTGCTGGTGGTTGTTAGAGGTCATTAAGCTAGTTCCAACTCATAGCAATCCAAGGTGAAGCTTCTGAAACACGTCCTGCTGTGGAACCATGCCCATATAATCATTCTTATGTCGGATCCCATGGTTTCGCCACTCTGTCTGCCCATCTCATCCAGAATGTGTCCTCCTCTGTATTACCAACCTTCTATCTGACCACTCCACAGAAGAGCAGACCTGGGAATTCACTTCTACAACAGATTAGACCCTAGGAAGCCCAACCGGCAGTTCGACTCTACCCGCAGGAGTCAGAATCTACTTGACAGTGCACAACAATATTGTGAGAGTGCATTTAACCACATACATTGTCTGTTTGGTTTTGAGTACTTTAAAAGTTGCACCTATCTGGTCAGAGATAAACTTACATTGTTCTTGTTTAATTTCCATAGAAAATTCTATGGTAGGGCCATGGATTCAGCTGCTCATTGCAAAAATGGGGATTAAAACTTACCAGTGGCTCTGGGAGAGACATAATCTGCTTCTCTGCCCCCGTAAAGATCATAGCCTTGGAGCTCCTAAGAGATGGCCATGAGTTGAAATGGATAGTACATAGCAACAGACCTCTTATTTGGATCTACAAGGGATCTCAGAGGACTCCTCTCATCTAATCCTACTTCTTCTAGATTTTAAGAGAATAAATGAGGCCTGAGAAAAACCTGCTCACTCTGCAAGACTCCATTTTTGGACCCTTTTCCAGAGGTTTGATTATTTTTTTCCTTCTCGCTTTGTTCAAATAAGTATTTGAGTGCTTGCTTCATCTCAGGCTTCTTGCTGGAATCTGAAATCTCAGTGAAAAGCTGTAGTGGTCATATGCTTATGCTAATTTTATGATTGAGATGTAGGGGTGGAGTATAGCCTGTTAATCTGGAGATAGCCATTGAGTAGCCAATGAGGCTTCTGTGTGAGCATGGCTTTCTCCTGATATGTCTGGGAAATCTCACAATATTTCCCTCGTAAAGATGAGAAGTTATCTTCCCAGTTGTTGGGAGTTAGTCTCAGAGACAACGAACTATGGACAAGACAAGATGGCAGCATCTGAAGAACCAGAGGAGAAGCCACACGGCTTGGCCCTGATGGAGCCAGACCTCTGAAGCTGGAGAGGCCACATAGGGACCCCTGCCAGCGTTGAGTTTCTTCTGTCACCACTAGATGCTGCTGATGGACCCTGAGCCCTGGAAGCAAGGAGCCATGGGAAGGCCCCTGCCAGCGCTGGGATTCTGTACCCACTGACCTGTGACTTTGTGAGTCAGAAGGAGACATTATAGACTGGTATCAGGCAAATGGGCTAATATCAGACTGATGACTTTGAACTGAACTGGATTGGGTTGCTTTCTCAATGTTCCATTACTTTTGTATATAAACCATTCTCTTATATCCCTATGTGTCTATGAATTTGTTCCTCTAGTCTACCCGGACAGAAGCAAAACCAGATCTCTGCCTTTGAGGAGGGTATTAGAGAAGTCAACAACAGCACTGCAGAGTGACACATGCTATGCTAGCCCTGGGCAGGGTGCTGTGCTATGATAAAGAAGAGGAGACACCCTGTCTGTGCGAGCAGAGAGAAGCAAGGGGACTGGTTGGTCATCAGAGACAGCTTCGTGATCCCTCAGCTTGGTCAGCTGGATGAGAATGAACAGAATTTCATGGTCAGCAATCAAAGGGCCATGCTTTGGATGGTCCTGAGATCTTGGTTGGTCATGAAGAAGCCTAGTTGAGGAGCACAGCGCAAAGGTGAGAGCCAATGCTAGCAAGACTCAAGACAGGGGAGTTTCCATTCCAGTGATCAGTCATAGGGAAAAAAGTCAGGGGATGAAAGAGGTCAGGTAGCAGAGCAGATAACTATCCGAACCCTTCCTGCACAGGGAATTTCTGTCCCAGCCTCTAGACATTGTCTCTAGGGTTATGATGAGCCACTGCCAACTAAAGGGCATCTCCCAACAACCTGGGGGCACAACACCAACCTGAAAGGCTGAAGCAGTCTTTGCCAGACTATGAATGGCAGTGGGAACCCAAAATCCACCCAAGGGGATCACACATGGATTAAGCCTCCAGTGGATCCCCTCTGACCACGGGCCAGGGGTGTGAATAGCCTCACTATCCTGCAGAGGGCAGCATGACTGGATTTTGCTTTGTTATTCCTTATAGGAATGCCAGGATAGGTAGAGCTACGCCAGGGAAGGTTCAGAGAGGTGGAGCGGGTGGGGTAGGGGGGATGACAATGGGTTGAAGAAGTAGGTAAATGTTCCAAGGTTGAGCATTATGCAGATAATTTTACGACTCTTATTCATATGATCAAACTATAAAATGTATGATATGTGTAATAAAACCTTTAAAAATATGTAATGACAGCTTATCCAGAGCTAGTTTGATTAAAAGTTACAAAAAGTATATGTTGTGCATCCTGGCCCTATACTTGTGGATACACTTCCCTATTAGTGTTGAGTATATCTTCGACCAATCACTTATGACATAAAAGAAGAGCAGTTTGCCAAAGAAGCAAGGAAGAACACATGGGAGAAGACTAATGTCATGTGATTACCAAGAAACCAGAAGAAAGATGCAGAAAGAAGCATGAATTTCCACCAGTGTGGACAAGGAGAGGGAGCCTTTCCCGAGAGTGATGCCTTATGGAATCCTGACCCTCTAGGCTGTGGGAAAATAAATTTCTGTTTGTTAAACTCATCCACTGTGGAATTTCACTAAGAAACCAAGACATAGTGTCTAGTCAGATCCATTCTAAACAACTTAGTACCCTTGGCAATTCCCTTCTGAAATGTTTGTTTTGTGAACCATGCTTTAATCTGATTCTCAACAGGTCTGATGTGCATAAACTGACCCTTTTTCTGCCCCAGACTTACTCCCAAATACCACCAGATGACCTCCTAAGACTGTTGCTCAAGAGAGTTGTGGATAGGAGCACAGCCAAGGGTGGTAGTTACAGATTAAGTCAACTCCTGACTGGGGGTGGAGTTAAACCTGCCAATCAAGTCAGAGCTTGATGACACCTCCTGAATGTTACAAGAATTCTGTATAAGAGCAAGAAGAACAGAGAAGGTCTCTCTCTTCCACTTTGCCTTCCTCCTTATAGGGACTTCACTAGGACAGTGTCTACATCAGGCCACACAAGCCTAAGAAATCTGGGCACACTGCCATAATCTCTCTTCAGGTCCAAGGGCCTCTACACCCACCAGCCTGTGAGCTTCTCCCTCCCAGTTCACCACATGTACTGGCATGTGTCCATGAATCAGAGAAGGGACTTAAGCACTAGTATCCGACTTATGGATTATGAACATGCTGTGATGTCTTCCTGATTCATAAGTACTTCTTAACATAAAGCTCTTTGTCACACATAAATGTGTGTCACAGGATCTGCTTTCTCTAGAAAACCCATTCTAGTATACCAACCCACAAGAGGCTAGATTCTAGAGCTTAGTGGTGGAGGAGCATTATAAGACAGGAAGCCAAAAGGAATCAAGAGAAAATCATAATATCAATTAACTATCTGGGAACCAGGAAACCAAGGAGACCTGAAATTTGTTGGAAACTGGGTGGTGGCAGGCAGAGAGAAAAAGAAATGCAGCAGTACAAAAAAATACCTTGATAGGGAAAAATATGCAGCCACACTTGGTTCCTTGGAGTCCAGGAGAACAAGTCTCAACAGGACTGGCTAGGAGGGCTGTGGAAGGAGGTTGTGAATCACGCTGGCTGGACAAGGAGGTCAGAGGCAAGCGTCCTCTGACCCATAGGGAAGACCAGCAAGTGGCCAGCAGCCACAAAATCCCAGAAGATGTAGCCGACAACATTCCCACATAGGAAAATGGTATAAATCATCCATGATCAACAAACAGGGAAAAGCAATTCAGGCTCAAGGGTAATTGTTAAGAGGCCTTTAGACCCTTTTAAACTTATCATATTCCATAAATATAAGGATGATATTTGATGCTGTAAAGAGTGCAGGGAAATTTACACACAGTGCTGATGAGAGGGTGAATGGGGAAAAAAGTTTCTTAAATGCAATGTATATAATTAAAGTATGAGCAATTATATACAAAGGAGCCTGGCAGCCTAATGGGTATGAGTGGGACTGCTAACCAGGTCAGCAGTTCAAAACCACTGGCTGCCGCACAGGAGAAAGAGGAAGCTTTCTGGTCGCACAGGGAGTTATAATAATCTCAGGAGCCCACAGAGGTAGTTCTACTCTACAGGATCTCTAAGCAACTCAATGGCAGTGGCTTCGACTTGGGGTTTACATAATGAATATACAAGTTTCAGTGTCTATGAGGACCCTTAAAAAATACATGGAAAAGTCGAATTAAAGGATAACAGGATGCAATTGCTGAAGACAAAATGGGTGCATAAGCATATATAGTGAAGAAAGCTAATGGTGCCCAGCTAGTAAAAGATATAGTGTCTGGGGTCTTAAAGACTTGAAGATATTCAAGCGACCATTTAGCTGGGAAGCAACAAAGACCACTTGGAAGAAGCACATAGGCTGTGTGATCATGAGGTGTCCACAGGATCCGATATCAAGCATCAGAAGACCCCAAAGAAAAAATCATCTCAATGCAAACAAGGAGGAGTGCTTGGTGGAAACCCAAAGTCCATCTGTACACAATTAGACATCCCCTCACAGAAGGCTCAAAAGGAAGGGACAAGCCAGCTTGGGGGCAGTGTAGCACCGATTAAGCAAACAACATTCCTCTAGTTCTTTAATGCTTCCTCCCCCAGACTCCCTATCCCTACTATGATGACCCCAGTTCTAAGTTGCAAACCAGCTAGACAAGAACATGTGCAGTGGTACAGATAAGAGCTCTCAACACACAGACTCCAGGACAAATAAACCCTTCAGGAGCAATAATGAAAGTAGTGACACCATGAGGATAGAGGGAAAGTGGGGGGAGAAAGGGGGAACTGATCACAATGATTGATGTATAACACCCACACCCCTACCCAGGGTGACAAAAACCAGAAACATGGGTGAAGGGAGACAGCGGATAGTAAGGTATGAAAATGATAATAATTTCTAATTTGTCAAGGGTTCATGAGGGTGCGAGGGTGGAGGAGGGAGCGAAAAAATGAGGAGGTGATAGCAAGGGATCAGGAAGAAAGAAGATGTTTTGATGGCAACATATGTACACGTGTGCTTAAAACAACTGGATGATGGCTTATTATAAGATTTGCAAGAGCCCCCCAGTAAAATGATTAATAAAACAGGAAAAGTGTTTTGAAAAGGATGATGGCAGCATATGTACAAAGGTGCTTGACAGGATGAATACATGGATAGGTATAAGAGCTATAAGAGCCCCCAATAAAGTGATTTTTAAAAGTTTTTTTAATGCATGGAAAAATGTGGTGATATGAACAAAATGGAAGGCAACACAGCATGTCAATTAATCGAGAGAAACAGGGAATGAGAAAACTAAGATTCTACTTGCAACATATTCAGTTCTGAGGGTTGGGAAGGCTGGACAGGTTCCATGCTGTCCTCCCTTAAGAGCAGGCAGGGTAGGAGAGGACGCACACAGACAGATCCATCAGTGTGAGCTGATATAAAAAAATAAAAGAAATAAAAAAATCTCACTAGACGCATCACAGGTACAAAGATGGAATCAGCAATCAAAACAAAGAAAGCCTCAGATCAGATGGTCTCATTGGTGAATTCTACCAAGCATTTAAAGAATTAACACTACTGGCTCTCCAATTTAGCGCAAAGCAAAACTCATTCTTAGATGTCAGCACAACCTTGATATCAAAGGCA
Organism: Nesogale talazaci; assembly: GCA_004026705.1. Classification (NCBI taxonomy): domain Eukaryota; kingdom Metazoa; phylum Chordata; class Mammalia; order Afrosoricida; family Tenrecidae; genus Nesogale; species Nesogale talazaci. The sequence goes on along the minus strand of PVJH01014740.1, from coordinate 9,489 downwards.
GATGAAGACAGACCAATAATGCAAAGCTGCTCACCAATAGTCTTTAAGAATATAGATCCAGGGCTGAGCCCCCGTGATGTGATGTAAGTGGTTGAGTGCGGGACTGTGGCCTGAGGGCTTGGCGGTTCAAATCCAGCAGGAGCTCTCAGGAGTGGCACTGGGTAGCACCCACGACCACCAGAGGCAGTGATGCCCAAAAAACAACAACAAAAAAAGAATATAGATTCAATGGTCCTCAGAGAAAAATATGTACAAACTCATCAACACCCTAGTACAGTAGGACCCCGGACCTTGAGGCTAATCTGTTCTAGAATGAGCAATGAGGTGCAATGCAACCCCATTAAAAAAATAACTTAAAACGGATTAATCCATTCTCGACCACCAAGTTTTTACCCTAATCTTGCCTGTTTATGCAAAACATGACCCAGAAATTTCAAAGTAAAGAAGCTCCGAGTTAAAGGATAGGATTTAAATAAGAAACATATTTTTTAAGTTGTTAACAAGTACAGTACGTCCATACCTTGAGCTGGAGGAGGATCTGGATTGGTGGACACAGATGTGGAGAAGAGGTTTGCAGAGAGAGTCATTGTTTGGAAGGAGAATCCCCGTCCATAAAAATCAACTGGTGACTGCTTTTCAGGAGATTTTTCCTTTCTTTGCCTTTTTTCCCTAGGACCTGGCTGGCTTTCTAAATAAATAAATAAGTAAGTAATTTGTCTAATGTGATCTGCTGTTGGCGTTTCCTTAACTGTTTTCTAAAAGGGTTTATTGTACTAAATTATCTTCAACAATATTGATAGCCAGTTCCTTATCATCCTGATTCTTTTTTTAAAAAACTTCCTTAGGACCCATATTTTTTTGGAAAAAGCCACAAAAACTAAGAAAACTCTAGCAAAACGCTTTTAACACAGCCACAAAGGGTTTAAACAGCCTGTACTAACAACGCCAACTAATGGCGAGGGACCAAAACACGAACTGCTTTTGTTTACAAGAATCACGTGTGTCGGGTTGGATTCCGCTATTTTGTTTGAGCTCCGGTGCGACATTTTCTCGACATTTTGAGTTAAAATCCAAAGATGTGGAGCACTGATGCGGTCAAATACAGGGGTCTACTGTATTCACGTCAGACTTCAGGGTCAGCCTCAGAAGTGTCTGATAAAAGCACACTGGGTGCTAAGTGCTGTGTGAAAGAAGAACTTGTTTTATCCCCTTTTATACTCTCACAACTTCTTATTATTTGAGGATAAACAAGTCCCAAGTTTACCGTTGACTGCGGGCATCCAACTTACTGTCTCACTTGAGTACATTTGTGACCAATTTATATTAGAAAGTTCATCAGTGATACTGTATTGCTCCATGTTCTACATCAGGGTGAGTGCTTACACTTTTTTAGCATGCAAGCTACTTATAAAATTATAAAGTTAAAATGATTTACCAACTACAACAATGCAAAACATATACTTTCTAATTTATTTACTATGTTTATTCATAAATGCATTGAGAATTATTTGCATGTACAATGTATGTTTATGTACCGTGCATAAACACGAGTCCATATTGCACAACCCAACACAATTAACACAATTAACAATTAACACAATTACATTTTTTGTCATGACCCGAGTTTGCAAGTCTAATGACTTGCACTGAATGAAATAAGCCAGGGATGCATAGTCTGGACAGTGGCTACTAAGAGCCAGCTTCAAGCACACTTCCAAATGATCATCATTCAGGGTGGAACACTACTTGGACTTAAGAACTTTATGTGGGAAAAGGCTGACTCACATCAATAAGAAGAGCTGAATCATGCAGTCCAGGAGGTAGCCCATTTTCTTATGTTTGGGTACTTTCCTTCTGCGAGCAAGTTACAGAACTGTTCATGCACTCTGGACTTCAGTTGAATGTCCGCTTGTAGGGTCACAAATCTCCCCATTCCATATGAAAGTGATATATTTTTGTCTTCTTACTTAGGCCAGCTCCCCCCCTCATTTGAATACCCTTTCTTATATTTTTAAGAGGTAAAAAACCAAGTTCTAAAAATTGGCAATAACTTAACTTGTCAGGTTTGCTGCATGTAGCACAGTCATTTTGCCCAGGTGTTTGACACCTGAGGTTGTATCTAATTGGCTGGCTGTATATCAATTAAGTGACAGAATTTATTGATTTAGACTTACACCTATATTTGAATGCCACGTGATCTACCCATACTACATTTGAGATCGACTAGTAGATTGTGAGCAATGTATCAAACACTCCTTTTCTACATTCAGGATCCCACTCTGGGATTGCTTTCTGTAGTTGAAAAGCTTCTCCAGACTAAAATCACTGCAGCTGTGCACTATAACGCAGACAATTAAACCTTGATGGCTCACTGTGAGTTAGTGTAAAACCAAAAATTACTTCTTAGTAGAAAGCTTGGCCCTATAAAAAAGGTGTCCCTCCAATCGTCTCCATGCTATTGTGGTGTAACGATCTATGTCAGCACATGACCTACTCAGGTGCCTTGATTTTCAAAATGGATTTTTTTAAGGCCTTTTTCATTGATTTAACCAACAACATGTATTCTGGGTTATGCTCTCTGAAGTTACTGATGCTCCAGGTTTATTAAATCTGAGGAGAAGCAGAGCAAATTTGCAGAACTCCCTAAAATACTATCCACCTGTTGTTGCTAATGGATTTCAACTCATGGTGGTGCCTGTATGCAGAGCAGAAATGTTCTATAAGGTTTTTTAACATGATTACCTTACCGAAGCAGATGGCCAAGGCACCTCTAGGGGGGGTTGGGGGGATGCAATCCAATTACCCATTAAAAATGGTGAATCAAATTTCTTTTTTTTTTTTTTTTTTGTGGACATCACTGCCTCTGGTGGTCATGGGCGCTACCCAGCCACCGCTGGATTTGAACTGCCAAGCCCAGAGGCTGCAGTTCTGCACTCAACCACTTACGCCACCGGGGCTCAGCCCAAATCAAATTTCTTAATCAAACTGCTATTATTAATCATTCAGCCATTGTTTTTTACTGACTTAGCATTTTTCCTACAACCCTAGCTGAGCAAAGTCATATTATAAGAAGCAATTTTTTTTGTTGTTTTGGGGACATCACTGCCCTCTGGTGGTGGGAGTAGGAGGCCCAGCCCTGCTGCTGGAATTGAACCTCCAACCCAGTGGGCCGCAGTCCCGCTCACAACCACTACGCCACCAGGGCTCAGCCCCATAAGAAGCAATTTTTAGAGTTAGATATTTACAATAAGGAACTTAAAATTTTTATCAGTTTTATTGACATGTGATTCACATATTATACAATTCAACAGTTAAACCTTTTCAAAAGAGTTATGCAATCATAACCACAGTAAATTTTAGACAATTTTCTTCATTCTGGTACTCATTATTATTAGCTCCCTATTACCTGGCAACTTTCCCTGCCATAATCCAAGGAAACTATTAATCCAGTTAGTCTCTATAGATACACCTATCCTGAATGTCATATAAATAAAACACACACACACCCCAAACCCTAAAACAAAGAAAAATAACAGAATAAAACAAAAAATCCCTCAAAGAAAACAAAAAATTATTTTTAAAAAAATAGAACAAATTTAAAATTGGTTAAAAGGAAGAAAGAAATGATAGTGTTACATTTTCAAAGAATAGGATTCACTACATCTTCTTAGTGCCTTCCAAAGGAAAACCAACAGCCTAAATGTCTGCCTCCTCCCACTTGTCGTTGTTGCTGTTGTTAGGTGTGGCTGAGTTGACTTCCCAAGGCACTCTCAAGTGACAGAGCACCATGGCCTAATGGGCTTTGTGTTCCTATGGCCAATCTACTAAACCAGGGGTCGACGAACTCATGAGCAGGAAGAGCCAATCCTGTCCCTCCTAGCAACTTTAAAATCACTCAAGAGCCTTAAACATGTTTTTGCCAAACCAATGTAATCACCGTGATCTGAAGTGATAACCTTCAAATGTTTTCAAGGTTACTTCAGAGCTGCATATTCACACTTGTGAGCCACTGTTTGCCGGCCACTAGACTAAACCAATCTTCACAGCAAATAGTCTGTTTTCTTCCTATCCAAAGAAGACAAACCAAACCCATTACTGTACAGTCAATTACAAGGCAGAGTGATCCCACAGCACATACAGGAACTGTCTCACAGGGCGTCTAAGGCTCTGAGACGTCACAGAAGCAGACTGCCAACCTTTCTCCAGAGTGCCTGGTGGCAAACACTTGACCACTATGTGCACTGTCAATCCCACCACTGACAATTTCTTCCTTGCCAGGTTTGCCTCGCAGTGTCAGCACGGCGTGTGTCTCAGTGCTGGTGAACTAAGGAGGTCTTTGATAGACTAGGTAGACTAGTTTGAGTTTACCTTTCTTACTTCATTCACCCACTGCCTTCATCTTCTCCCCCGTTCATTGTAGCTTTGTTTTCTTATTAGAGGTGTCTGTGTTAGTAAACTCACTGCCATCGGGTTGTCTATGACTCCTAGTTACCCTTTAGGGCAGGCTAGAATTGCTTCTGTGGGTTTCCCAGACAGGAAGTCTTTTTTTTTTTTTGTGGGCATCACTGCCTCTGGTGGTCATGGGCGCTATCCAGTGCTGCTCCTGAGAGCCACTGCTGGATTTGAACCACCAAGGCCGCGGGCTCCATTTGAGCACTCAACCACTTATGCCACTGGGGCTCAGCCCTTTCTTTTCTTTCTTTTTTTTTTTTTAACACTAAGTCTTTACAGGAGTAGAAGGCTGCCTCCTCTTTCTTCTAGGGAGAAGCCGGTAGTTTCAAACTGTTGACCTTGAAGGTAGCAGCCCAAACATAGAAGCTACTTAAACTCATCTGGAATAAGGAAAAATAATATTTGAGGTTCTGCAAGAAATTTCCAAATGAATAGTTGAGAACATTTCCGTTTCAAAATGAAATCATCACTAAGAAATCCACTCTGGTGATCCCTGTGTATCGTCAGAGGAGAATCATGCCTCAAAGTGTTTTCAGTGGCTACTTTTTCACAGGTAGATCACCAAGGTCTCGCCCACCCATAAAGAATGCCCCCTTGTTAGCATACCACTGATTCAGGGTTGGGCTCCAAAGATTAGAGCCAAAAAATAAATGAGCTTGAGTTTATTAGAATAAGAAAAATATTCACAAGAACTAAATACCAGCTTCTATTTACTTCAGAAATGGCACCACTATGTATTGAAAACTGCCTTCCACAATTTCTTCTATTAATTAATTACATTACAGCTACATTAATTTCATGTAAATCATGCATTCTTTTGGAATTCACCTTGTTCAAAGTGTAAGGTATGAGTTCAACTTATAGCTAAGACTATGAGTCATTATTTTCCTGAAGAAGCTACATGGATTAGTTATCTAGTTTTTCTTTTTAAATTAGTTACCAGTTTTAGCTTTCCTAAAATTATTTTCTTTTCTAAACTTTATTTCTTGGTTCATTTTTGAGTTCTTGATTCAAGTACTAAATTAACATCTATCTAGATTATTATTGTAAAAAATGTAATGCGATGAGCTTTCTTCTGAACTTTAATTTAGCTATAATCTGTTGGCTCCGAAAGGAGGTGATTTGTCTAAACTGCTTTCATTAATGGGACATAAAAGATACATATATATATACATATATATATATATGAGTGACATGTCTCCAGCTACAAACCTGCCACTTCTAGCTACTCTCCTTTCTGAAACTTACTCTTCATGAAATCCTACGGAAGATTACACAGTCTCCCACCTGTGTACTTGTCCGAGTGAGATGGTGGGCAGAGATACCAGATGGAACCCTTGTTTGTCCCAGGGATGCTTTTCAGACTGAGCCAAAAGCTGGACGGACCATCACACAACACGCTATTCAGTGTGGTCCAAAGCAATTTAGCTCTTTAACAGGTAAGACTGGGCTGATCCATCACCAAATTGACCGTCTTCACATTGGAAGAGTTCAGATTCGTGGACCAGCTGGCTTTCTCCAACCCAGCAAATCGATGGCTTTTACAGTATTGTTTCACCCACAGCGAACTCGACATTACAGATGAGCAGATTGTGGTCCAGAGACGCTAGGACACTGTCTGGATGGCACCGTTAAGAAAATGGTGACGGGCTGAACCCCGGTGGCGTTGTGGTGGTGCGCAGGACTGCAGCCCACTGGGACGGAGGTTCAATTCCAGCAGTGGGCCTGGGCCTCCTATTCCCACCACCGGAGAGCAGTGATGCCCCCCCCCCCCCAAAAAAAAAATGGTGACATCAGGATTCACATCCAACATCAGAAGAGACTGGAGGGTTCTACTCTACCCGAAAAAGAAAGATGGTCTTTCTTGTTTTTCCACATACCCAAATGCTAGTGCTTGTTTTTCTAAATTCCCCCAGGATCCAATCTTTCTCATCACCTTATTCACTCTTCTCTGTACTCTGAATTAAATTTGCAATGCCATTAGTAGCATAATCAATGTTCTAATTAAAGTTCTACAGATCCTTCAAAATCATGCATTACTAATCTCCCTTTAATTGATCTCTAGGTTCCCTGAGAGGCAGGACTATGGTTTCTTCTTTCTTTGTTTTTCCCACCATCCCTAACATAATATGAAGCAATAAGTACTTGTCTGACTCATGTAAAAAAATAAAATAAAACACTTTTGCCGGTGGGGACGAGGGTGTAAGGACCACAGTGAAGGCCTCGGGCACGCTTCCTGAGTACAAGGTGGTGGGCCGCTGCCTGCCCACCCCCAACTGCCGACCCCGCCAGTCTACCGCATGCGCATCTTCGCCCCCAACCATGTCGTCGCCAAGTCCCGCTTCTGGTACTTTGTGTCACAGCTGAAGAAGATGAAGAAGTCTTCCGGGGAGATTGTGTACTGCGGGCAGGTGTTCGAGAAGTCCCCTCTGCGGGGGAAGAACTTTGGCATCTGGCTGCACTACGACTCTGGTAGCGGGACCTACAACACGTACCGGGAGTACCGGGACTTGACCACAGCTGGCGCCGTCACCCGGTGCTACTGTGACATGGGTGCTCGGCACCGAGCCTGGGCCCATTCCATCCAAATCATGAAGGTGGAAGAGATTGCGGCCAGCAAATGCCAACGGCCTGCAGTCAAGCAGTTCCATCACTCCAAGATCAAGTTCCCGCTGCCCCACCGAGTCCTACAGCACCAGCACAAGCCACACTTCACCACCAAGCGGCCTAACACCTTCTTTGAGGCACAGACTTACCCCACCCCAAGTCTGCCCAATAAACACTTCGGGGATCCGGGAAAAATAAAAAAAGAAAGAAAGAAAAAGACCAGAGAAAAAGACCAAAAGGTTTAATAGAGCAGTTTAATGTATTTCCTAATTACATGGCTCTAAGCTTTGTGTTCTTCATTTCTTGGTTTTGTTGATCATTTTATCACACGACATTTTATCATAACTGTCTTTAAGAAATTAGAATTATATATAAGGGCTGAGCCCCGGTGGCATAACGGTTGTGCGCGGGACTGCGGCCCACTGGGATGGAGGTTCAATTCTAGCAGCGGCTCCACAGGAGCAAAGGCTGGGCCTCCTACTCCCACCACCAGAGGGAGTGATGCCTAATAAAAAATTTTTTTAAGAATTATATATAAAAGAATTACCCATGTTTTTAATATAGCAGTAATTCATTTGTTTTCCTTGTGGCATGGTTACATTGTCTATCATATTTTTCTGTCAATAGACATTTGAGTTTCTCCCAAGCATTTGTCATTTCACTGTGCTATTATTATAAATGATCTAATGCAGTGGTTCTCAGCCTTCCTAATTCCGTGACTCTTTAATACGGTTCCTCATGTTGTGGTGGCCCCAACCATAAAATTGTTTTCATTGTTTCTTCATCACCGTAATTTTGCTACTGTTATGAATTATATGAATCTGATATGCAGGATATATTTTCATTGTTATAAATGGAACATAATTAAAGCATAGTGATCAATCACAAAACAATCTGTAATTATATATTGGAAAATATTTATTTCTAATGACAGATAAAATTTTGTCTTGAAGCATGGTGTAGCATGGGTAAATAGTCTTCATACCCAATACTCGTTTGTGGACATACCTGCATGTGGCTGGATCTGCCTGGAGATGCGTAGAAGAGTGGTATCTCAGTTCCTAAGACCATTATATATATATTGGGCATCACTGCTCTCCGGTGGTGGGAGTAGGAGGCCCAGCCCCACTGCTGGAATTGAACCTCCATCCCAGTGGGCCGCAGTCCTGCGCACAACCACTATGCCACCGGGGCTCAGCCCCTTATATATATATTTTCCAGTGGTCTTAGGCTACCCCGGTGATAGGTCCTTGACCCCCAAAGGGGTCGTGACCCACAGGTTGAGAACCCCGGGTAACATGCTTTCAGCAACTCATGTCAAAGAACACTTTGAGGAGGACAGCCAGCAGACGATTTCCTGGATCAACTGGAAAGTACAGAGACAAATTTACTAGATAATAAGACTAGCTAATGCTTCCCAGCACAATAATAACAGGTGTCTATCATCAGGATGAATGTTCCATAAATTCACCACCTGTGTCCTGAGGGATTTGTCTATCCTACATTCCCTGTGTTGCAGGCTCTTATCTGTAGCAGTGTGTATGCTCTGGTCTAATCCAATTTGTAAGGTCATGATAGTGGGGGGAAGGAAGTACCAAAGAACTAGAGAAAATTTGTGTGTTTCATCAGTGCTATCCTGCACTCTGACTGGATCATCCCTTCCCTGTGATCACTCTGTGAAGGGAGGTCCAATTGTCTACAGATGGGCATGGGTCTCCACTCCATGACCCAATGGTTTTGTTCTGGGTCTTAGATGCCTGATACCCGATTCCATAGACACCACTTGATTACACAGGCTGGTGTGCTTCTTCCATGTGAGTTTTGTTGCCTCTTAGATGGCCACTTGTTTATCTTTAAGACCCCAGATGCTATACTTTTTGATAGCTGGGCACCATCAACTTTCTCCCCACATTTGCTTATGCACCCATTTTGCCCTCAGCAATCGTGTCAGGAAGTGAGTATAAGACAATGCCACATTATTAGAAGAAACCATAGAGCCAGGCTTTTGTGGATGACTCAGGACCAGGCGGTATTTCTTTCTATTGTGCATAAGGTCTCTCTGAGTTGGAACTGACTGGAAGGCACCTAACAACAATCTGCTGCTGTGTCCGCTTTGCCATTAATCAAATCAATTTATATCTGAGGGTAGAACAGGCTGGGGAAGGGGCCAACATCCCACAGGGATAAATACAAGAAGGGAGGAAGAGGAAGAGCCCTGAACAATACTTGTGGAAATGGCGGGATTTGTTTCTTGTTCTAGTGTTGTTAAGGATACGGGCTCCTTATGTGCCCTTAATAGTTCAGTTTTTGTTTGTGGCAGCAATAGGGCTTTTACCCAGTTACCCAGCATTTGGACAGAGTTATGTGTGCTAGCCTTTCTCCCTCCAGACATAGATATTATTCCTGGAAACGAACCTGTCCCTATCCCTG